>JASGCC010000048.1:1982534-2096143 GCA_030067915.1 Hydractinia echinata | reverse complement strand
ACGCGCCCAGCAGATTATCACCGGCCTATCCTTCCATGCTTAATGCCACTATCCCAAGTCGTTTTCCCTGGCACCATGGCTTTAGAACACCGTGAACTACGTGCACGGCTCCTAAACGCAGTAATATGGCCTTTTACCGCCTAATAAAGGCCTTACACGTAAATCACGTGGTTCCACGTGCCTGCGCAGGTTACCATCGGTCCAGTCCTTCCACTCTCAATGAACTGCGACGTCCCAAGTCGTTTTCCTTGGCGCCATGGCTTTAGAACACCGTCAACTACTTGCACAGCCCTCCAAAGGCTGTAATATGGCCTTTTACGGCCTAATAAAGTGTTTACACGTAAATCACGTTGTTCCACGTGCCTGCGCAGGTTACCATCAGTCTAGTCCCTCCACTCTCAATGAACTACGAATTCTCAAGTCCTTTTCCTTGGCGCCGTGGCTTTAGAACAACGTCAACTACTTGCACAGGCCTGTAAAGGCGTAATATGGCCTTTTACGGCCTAATAAAGGCCTTACACGTAATTCACGTGGTTCCACGAGCCTGCGCAGGTTACCATCGGTTTATTCCTTCCACTCTCAATGAACTGCGACGTCCCAAGTCCTTTTCCTTGGCGCCATGGATTCAGAACACTGTCAACTACTTGCACAGCCTGTAAAGGCTGTAATGTGGCTTTTTACGCCTAATAAAGGCCTTACACGTAAATCACGGTTCCAAGAGCCTGTGCAGGTTACCATCGGTTTAGTCCTTCCACTTTCAATGAACTGCGACGTTCCAAGTCGCTTTCCCTGGCGCCATAGCTTTAGAACACCGTCAACTACTGCACAGGCCTCCAAAGGCTGTAATATGCCTTTTACGGCCTAATAAAGTGTTACACGTAAATCACGTTGTTCCACGTGCCTGCGCAGTTACCATCAGTCTAGTCCTTCCATTCTCAATGGACTACGAATTCTCAAGTCTTTTTCCTTGGCGCCGTGCTTAGAACAACGTCAACTACTTGCACAGGCCTGTAAAGGCTGTAATATGGCCTTTTACGGCCTAATAAAGGCCTTACACGTAATTCACGTGGTTCCACGAGCCTGCGCAGGTTACCATCGGCTTAGTCCTTCCACTCTCAATGAACTGCGACGTCCCAAGTCGTTTTCCCTGGCACCATGGCTTTACAACAACGTCAACTACGTGCACAGGCTTCTAAATGTTGTAATATGGCCTTTTGCGGCCTAATAAGGACCTTGCACGTAAATACCGTGAATCCACGCGCCCAGGCAGGTTGTCATCGGTCTAGTCCTTCAATTCTTAATGCACTACGACACGCCAAGTCGTTTTTCCTGGCGCCATGGCTTTAGAACACAGTGAACTACGTGCACAGGCTCCTAAACGCAGTAATATGGCTTTTTACCGCCTAATAAAGGCCTTACACGTAAATCACGTGGTTCCACGTGCATGCGCAGGTTACCATCGGTCCAGTCCTTCCACTCTCAATGAACTGCGACGTCCCAGGTCGTTTTCCTTGGCGCCATGGCTTTAGAACACCGTCAACTACTTGCACAGGCCTATAAAGGCCTGTAATATGGCCTTTACGGCATAGTAAAGGCCTTACACGTAAATCACGTGGTTCCACGAGCCTGCGCAGGTTACCATCGGTTTAGTCCTTCCACTTTCATTGAACTGCGACGTCCCAAGTCGTTTTCCCTGGCGCCATGGCTTTAGAACAACGTCAACTACTTGCACAGGCCTGTAAAGGCTGTAATATGGCCTTTTACGGCCTAATAAAGGGCCTTACACGTAATTCACGTGGTTCCACGAGCCTGCGCAGGTTACCATCGGCTTAGTCCTTCCACTCTCAATGAACTGCGGGACGTCCCAAGTTCGTTTTCCCTGGCGCCATGGCTTTACAACACACGTCAACTACCGTGCACAGGCTTCTAAATGTTGTAATATGGCCTTTTGCGGCCTAATAAGGACCTTGCCACGTAAATACCGTGGAATCCACGCGCCCAGGCAGGTTATCATCGGTCTAGTCCTTCAATTCTTAATGCACTACGACACGCCAAGTCGTTTTTCCTGGCGCCATGGCTTTAGAACACAGTGAACTACGTGCACAGGCTCATAAACGCAAGTAATATGGCTTTTTACCGCCTAATAAAGGCCTTACACCGTAAATCACGTGGTTCCACCGTGCATGCGCAGGTTACCATCGGTCCAGTCCTTCCACTCTCAATGAAACTACGACGTCCCCAGGTCGTTTTTCCTTGGCGCCATGGCTTTAGAACACCGTCAACTAACTTGCACAGGCCTATAAAGGCTGTAATATGGCTTTTTACGATATAGTAAAGGCCTTACACGTAAATCACGTGGTTCCACGAGCCTGCGCAGGTTACCATCGGTTTAGTCCTTCCACTTTCATTGAACTGCGACGTCCCAAGTCGTTTTCCCTGGCGCCATGGCTTTAGATGAGCGCAAACTACGTGCACAGGCTCTACAGGCTGTAATATGACCTCTTTACGGCCTAATAAAGGCGTTACACGTAAATCACGTTGTTCCACGTGCCTGCGCAAGTTACCATCGGTCTAGTCCTTCCACTTTCAATGGACTACGAAGTCTCAAGGTCTTTTTCCTTGGCGCCGTGGCTTTAGAACACCGTCAACTACTTGCACAGGCCTGTAAACGCTTGTAATATGGCCTTTTACGGCCTAATAAAGGCCTTACACGTAAATCACGTGGGTTCCACGAGCCTACGCAGGTTACCATCGGTTAGTCCTTCCACTCTCAATGAACTGCGACATTCCCAAGTCGTTTTCCCTGGCGCCATGGCTTTAAAGAGCGTAAACTACGTGCACAGGCCTCTACAGGCTGTAATATGGCCTTTACGGCCTAATAAAGGCGTTACACGTAAATCACGTTGGTTCCACGAGCCTGCGCAGGTTACCATCGGTTTAGTCCTTCCACTATCATTTGAACTGCGACCGTCCCAAGTCGTATTTCCCTGGCGCATGGCTTTTAGATGAGCGCAAACTACGTGCACAGGGCTCTACAGGCTGCATTATGACCTTTTACGGCCTAATAAAGGCGTTACACGTAATCCACGTTGTTCCACGTGCCTGCGCAGGTTACCATCGGTTTAGTCCTTCCACTTTCATTGAACTGCGACGTCCCAAGTCGTTTTACCTGGCGCCATGGCTTTAGATGAGAACAAACTACGTGCACAGGCCTCTACAGGCTGTAATATGACCTTTTACGGCCTAATGAAGGCGTTACACGTAAATCACGTTGTTCCACGAGCCTGTGCAGGTTACCATCGGTTTAGTCCTTCCAGTTTCAATGAACTGCGACGTTCCAAGTCGTTTTCCCTGGCGCCATAGCTTTAGAAGAGCGCCAACTACGTGCAAAGGCCTCTACTGGCTGTAATATGGCCTTTTACGATCTAATAAAGGCGTTACACGTAAATCACGTTGTTCCACGTGCCTGCGCAGGCTACCATCGGTCTAGTCCATCCACTCTCAATGGACTACGACGTCTCAAGTCCTTTTCCTTTGCGCCATGGCTTTAGAACACCGACAACTACTTGCGCAGGCCTGTAAAGGCTGTAATGTGCCTTTTAACGGCCTAATAAAGGCCTTACACGTAAATCACGTTGTTCCACCTAGCCGCGCAGGTTACCATCGGTCTAGTCCTTCCACTCTCTATGGACTACGACGTCTCAAGTCCTTTTCCTTGGCGCCATGGCTTTTTAACACCGTCAACTACTTGCACAGGCCTCTAAATGCTGTAATATGGCCTTTTACTGCCTATTAAAGGTCTTACACGTAAATCACGTGGTTCCAAGTGCCTGAGCATTTTACCATCGGTCTAGTCCTTCCATTCTCAATGGCCTACGACGTCTGAAGACGTTTTCCTTCACGCCATGCCTCTAGAACACCGTCCACTACGTGGACAGTCCTCTAAAGGCTGTAAAATGGCCTTTGGCGGTCTAATAAGGACCTTGCACGAAAATCCCGTGGTTCCACGTGCCCAGGCAGTTTATCATCGGTCTAGTCCTTCCACTCTTAATAGACTATGACGTCCCAAGTCGTTTTCCTTTGACGCCATGGCTTTAGAACACCGTCAACTACATGCACAGGCCTCTGACGGCTGCAATATGGAGTTTTTGTCGCCTAATCAAGGCCTTACACGTAAATCACGTTGTTCCACCTAGCTCCGCAGGATACCATCGGTCTAGTCATTCCACATTCAATGGACTACGACGTCGCAAGGCGCTTCACCTGGCGTTATGGCTGTAGAACACCGTCAACTACGCCCACAGGCCTCTAAATGTTGTAATATGGCCTTTTGCGGCCTAATAAGGACCTTGCACGTAAATCCCGTGGTTCCAACTGCTAAGAAAGGTTATCATCGGTCTAGTCCTTCCACTCTCAATAGACTACGACGTCTCAAGTCGTTTTCCTCGGCGCTATGACCTTAGAACACCTTCAACTACATGCACAGTCCTCTGACGGCTGTAATATGGACTTTTTCCGCCTAATCAAGGCCTTACACGTAAATCACGTTGTTCTACGTAGCTGCGCAGGATACCATCGGTCTACTTCTTCCACTCTCAATGGACTACGACGTCCCAAGGCGTTTTCCCTGGCGCCATGGCTTTAGAACACCGTGAACTACGTCCACAGGCCTCTAAATGTTGTAATATGGCCTTTTGCCTCATAATAAGGACCTTGTACGTAAATCCCGCGGTTCCACCTGCCCAGTCAGGTTCTCATCGCTCTAGTCCTTCCACTTTTAATAGACTATGACGTCCCAAGTCTTTTTCCTTGCCGCCCGGGCTTAAGAACACCGTCAGCTACTGGCCCAGGCCTATAAATGCTGTAATATGGCCTTTTACCGCCTATTAAAGGTCTTACACGTAAATCACGTGGTTCCAAGTGCCTGCGCAGTTTACCATCGGTCTAGTCCTTCCATTCGCAATGGCCTACGACGTCTGAAGTCGTTTTCCTTCACGCCATGCCTTTAGAACACCGTCAACTACGTGCACAGTCCTCTAAAGGCTGTAATATGGCCTTTTGCGGTCTAATCAAGGCCTTCCAGGTAAATCACGTTGTTCCACGTAGCTGCGCAGGATACCATCGGTCTACTTCTTCCACTCTCAATAGACTACGACGTCCCAAGGCGTTTTCCCTGGCGCCATGACATTAGAACACCGTCAACTACGCCCACAGAACTCTAAATGTTCTAATATGGCCTTTTGCGGCCTAATAAGGTCTTTGCACGTAATTCCCGTGGTTCCACCTACCTGACCAGGTTATCATCCGTCTGGTCCGTCCACTCTTAATAGACTATGACGTGCCAAGTCGTTTTCCTTGACGCCATGGCTTTAGAACACCGTCAGCTACTTGCACAGGCCTCTAATTGCTGTAATATGCCCTTTTACCGTCTATTAAAGGTCTTACATGTAAATCACGTGGTTCCAAGTGCCTGCGCAGTTTCCCATCGGTCTCGTCCTTCCATTCTCAATGGCCTACTACGTTTGAAGTCGTTTTCCTTGGCGCCATGACTTTAGAACACCGTTAACTACATGCACAGGCCTCTAACAGCTCCAATATGGACTTTTGCCGCATAATCAAGGCCTTACACGTAAATCACGTTGTTCCACGTAGCCGCGCAGGATACCATCGGTCTAGTTCTTCCACTCTCAATGGACTACAACGTCCGAAGGCATTTTCCCTGGCGTTATGGCTTTAGAACACCGTCAACTACGCCCACAGGCCTCTAAATGTTGTAATATGGCCTTTTGTGGCCTAATAAGGACCTTGCACGTAAATCCCGTGGTTCCACCTGCTCAGGCAGGTTATCATCGGTCTAGTCCTTCCACTCTTAATAGAATATGACGTCCCAAGTCATTTTCCTTGTCGCCATCTCTTTAGAACACCGTCAACTATGTGCACAGGCCTCTGAAGTCTGTAATATGGCTATTTGCCGCTTAATCAAGGCCTTACACGTAAACAACTTGGTTCCACGTGCCTGCGCAGGTTACCATCGGTCTAGTCCTTCCACTCTCAATAAACTACGACATCCCAAGTCGTTTTCCTTGGCGCCCTGGCTTTAGAACACCGTCAGCTACTTGCACAGGCCCCTAAATGCTGTAATATGGCCTTTTACCGCCTATTAAAGGTCTTACACGTAAATCACGTCGTTCCAAGTGCCTGCGCAGTTTACCATCGGTCTAGTCCTTCCACTCTCAAAGGACTACGACATCTTAAGTCCTTTTCCTTGGCGCCCTGGCTTTAGAACACCGTCAGATACTTGCACAGGCCCCTAAATGCTGTAATATGGCCTTTTACCGCCTATTAAAGGCCTTGCACGTAAATAACGTGGTTCCACGTGCCTGCGCAGGTTACCTTCGCTCTAGTCCTTCCACTCTCAATAGACTACGACGTCTCAAGTCCTTTTCCTTGGCGCTATGACTTTAGAACACCTTCAACTACATGCACAGTCCTCTGACGGCTGTAATATGGACTTTTTCCGCCTAATCAAGGCCTTACACGTAAATCACGTTGTTCCACGTAGCTGCGCAGGATACCATCGGTCTACTTCTTCCACTCTCAATGGACTACGACGTCTCAAGGCGTTTTCCCTGGCGCCATGGCTTTAGAACACCGTCAACTACGTACACAGGCCTCTAAATGTTGTAATATGGCCTTTTGCGTCATAATAAGGACCTTGTACGTAAATCCCGCGGTTCCACCTGCCCAGTCAGGTTATCATCGGTCTAGTCCTTTCACTCTTAATAGACTATAACGTCCCAAGTCATTTTCCTTGTCGCCATGTCTTTAGAACACCGTGATGTATATGCACAGGCCTCTGAAGTCTGTAATATGGACTTTTGCCGCCTAATCAAGGTCTAAAACGTAAATCACGTTGCTCCACGTCGCTGCGCAGGATACTATCGGTCTCGTCCTTCCACTCTCAATGGACTACGACGCCTCTCAAGGCGTTTTCCCTGGCGCCATGGCTTTAGCACATCGTCAACTACGTGCAGAGGCTTCTAAAGGTTCTAATATGGCCTTTTGCGGCCTAATAAGTACCTTGCACGTAAATCCCGTGGTTCCACGTGTCCTGGCAGGTTATCATCGGTCTAGTCCTTCTACTCTCAATGGGCTACGAGGTCTCAAGTCGTTTTCCTTGGCGCCATGGCCTTAGAACACCGTCAACTACATGCACAGTCCTCTTACGGCCGCAATATGGACCTTTGCCTCCTAATCAAGGCCTTACACGTAAATCACGTTGTTCCACGTAGCTGCGCAGGATACCATCGGTCTACTTCTTCCACTCTCAATAGACTACGACGTCCCAAGGCGTTTTCCCTGGCGCCATGGCTTTAGAACATCGCCAACTACGTCCACAGGCCTCTAAATGTTGTAATATGGCCTTTTGCGTCATAATAAGGACCTTGCACGGAAATCCCGCAGTTCCACCTGCACAGTCAGGTTATCATCGGTCTAGTCCTTCCACTTTTAATAGACTATGACGTCACAAGTCTTTTTCCTTGGCGCCCTGGCTTAAGAACACCGTCAGCTACTTGCCCAGGCCTCTAAATGCTGTAATATGGCCTTTTACCGCCTATTAAAGGTCTTACACGTAAATCACGTTGTTCGAAGTGCCTGCGCAGTTTACCATCTGTCTAGTCCTTCCACTCTCAAAGGACTACGACATTGTAAGTCCTTTTCCTTCGCGCCATGGCTTTAAAAGACCGTCAACTACGTGCACAGGCCTCTAAAGGCTGTAATATGGCCTTTTGTCGGTTAATCAAGACCTCACACCTAAATCACGAGGTGCCACGTGCCTGCGCAGGTTACCATCGGTCTAGTCCGTCCACTCTCAATGTACTACGACGTCTCAAGTCATTTTCCTTGGCGCTATGACTTTAGAACACCTTCAACTACATGCACAGTCCTCTGACGGCTGTAATATGGACTTTTTCCGCCTAATCAAGGCCTTACACGTAAATCACGTTGTTCCACGTAGCTGTGCAGGATACCATCGGTCTACTTCTTCCACTCTCAATAGACTACGACGTCCGCAAAAGGCCATATTACAACATTTAGAGGCCTGTGTACGTAGTTGACGGTGTTCTAAAGCCATGGCGCCAGGGAAAACGCCTTGAGACGTCGTAGTCCATTGAGAGTGGAAGAAGTAGACCGATGGTATCCTGCGCAGCTACGTGGAACAACGTGATTTACGTGTAAGGCCTTGATTAGGCGGAAAAAGTCCATATTACAGCCGTCAGAGGACTGTGCATGTAGTTGAAGGTGTTCTAAAGTCATAGCGCCAAGGAAAAGGACTTGAGACGTCGTAGTCTATTGAGAGTGGAAGGACTAGAGCGAAGGTAACTTGCGCAGGCACGTGGAACCACGTTATTTACGTGCAAGGCCTTTAATAGGCGGTAAAAGGCCATATTACAGCATTTAGGGGCCTGTGCAAGTATCTGACGGTGTTCTAAAGCCAGGGCGCCAAGGAAAAAGACTTAAGATGTCGTAGTCCTTTGAGAGTGGAAGGACTAGACCGATGGTAAACTGCGCAGGCACTTGGAACGACGTGATTTACGTGTAAGACCTTTAATAGGCGGTAAAAGGCCATATTACAGCATTTAGGGGCCTGTGCAAGTAGCTGACGGTGTTCTAAAGCCAGGGCGCCAAGGAAAACGACTTGGGATGTCGTAGTTTATTGAGAGTGGAAGGACTAGACCGATGGTAACCTGCGCAGGCACGTGGAACCAAGTTGTTTACGTGTAAGGCCTTGATTAAGCGGCAAATAGCCATATTACAGACTTCAGAGGCCTGTGCACATAGTTGACGGTGTTCTAAAGAGATGGCGACAAGGAAAATGACTTGGGACGTCATATTCTATTAAGAGTGGAAGGACTAGACCGATGATAACCTGCCTGAGCAGGTGGAACCACGGGATTTACGTGCAAGGTCCTTATTAGGCCACAAAAGGCCATATTACAACATTTAGAGGCCTGTGGGCGTAGTTGACGGTGTTCTAAAGCCATAACGCCAGGGAAAATGCCTTCGGACGTTGTAGTCCATTGAGAGTGGAAGAACTAGACCGATGGTATCCTGCGCGGCTACGTGGAACAACGTGATTTACGTGTAAGGCCTTGATTATGCGGCAAAAGTCCATATTGGAGCTGTTAGAGGCCTGTGCATGTAGTTAACGGTGTTCTAAAGTCATGGCGCCAAGGAAAACGACTTCAAACGTAGTAGGCCATTGAGAATGGAAGGACGAGACCGATGGGAAACTGCGCAGGCACTTGGAACCACGTGATTTACATGTAAGACCTTTAATAGACGGTAAAAGGGCATATTACAGCAATTAGAGGCCTGTGCAAGTAGCTGACGGTGTTCTAAAGCCATGGCGTCAAGGAAAACGACTTGGCACGTCATAGTCTATTAAGAGTGGACGGACCAGACGGATGATAACCTGGTCAGGTAGGTGGAACCACGGGAATTACGTGCAAAGACCTTATTAGGCCGCAAAAGGCCATATTAGAAAATTTAGAGTTCTGTGGGCGTAGTTGACGGTGTTCTAATGTCATGGCGCCAGGGAAAACGCCTTGGGACGTCGTAGTCTATTGAGAGTGGAAGAAGTAGACCGATGGTATCCTGCGCAGCTACGTGGAACAACGTGATTTACCTGGAAGGCCTTGATTAGACCGCAAAAGGCCATATTACAGCCTTTAGAGGACTGTGCACGTAGTTGACGGTGTTCTAAAGGCATGGCGTGAAGGAAAACGACTTCAGACGTCGTAGGCCATTGCGAATGGAAGGACTAGACCGATGGTAAACTGCGCAGGCACTTGGAACCACGTGATTTACGTGTAAGACCTTTAATAGGCGGTAAAAGGCCATATTACAGCATTTATAGGCCTGGGCCAGTAGCTGACGGTGTTCTTAAGCCCGGGCGGCAAGGAAAAAGACTTGGGACGTCATAGTCTATTAAAAGTGGAAGGACTAGAGCGATGAGAACCTGACTGGGCAGGTGGAACCGCGGGATTTACGTACAAGGTCCTTATTATGAGGCAAAAGGCCATATTACAACATTTAGAGGCCTGTGGACGTAGTTCATGGTGTTCTAAAGCCATGGCGCCAGGGAAAACGCCTTGGGACGTCCTAGTCCATTGAGAGTGGAAGAAGTAGACCGATGGTATCCTGCGCAGCTACGTAGAACAACGTGATTTACGTGTAAGGCCTTGATTAGGCGGAAAAAGTCCATATTACAGCCGTCAGAGGACTGTGCATGTAGTTGAAGGTGTTCTAAGGTCATAGCGCCAAGGAAAACGACTTGAGACGTCATAGTCTATTGAGAGTGGAAGGACTAGACCGATGATAACCTTTCTTAGCAGTTGGAACCACAGGATTTACGTGCAAGGTCCTTATTAGGCCGCAAAAGGCCATATTACAACATTTAGAGGCCTGTGGGCGTAGTTGACGGTGTTCTACAGCCATAACGCCAGGTGAAGCGCCTTGCGACGTCGTAGTCCATTGAATGTGGAATGACTAGGCCGATGGTATCCTGCGCAGCTACCTGGAACAACGTGATTTAAGTGTAAAACCTGGATTAGGCGGCAAAAGTCCATATTACAGACTTCAGAGGCCTGTGCACGTAGTTGACGGTGTTCTAAAAATATGGCGACAAGGAAAATGACTTGAGACGTCGTAGTACATTGAAAGTGGAAGGACTAGACCGATGGTATCCTGCGGAGCTAGGTGGAACAACGTGATTTACGTGTAAGGCCTTGATTAGGCGACAAAACTCCATATTGCAGCCGTCAGAGGCCTGTGCATGTAGTTGACGGTGTTCTAAAGCCATGGCGCCAAGGAAAAGGACTTGAGACGTCTTAGTATATTGAGAGTGGAAGGACTAGACCCATGGTAACCTGCGCAGGCACGTGGCACCACGTGATTTATGTGTAAGGTCTTGATTAAGCGGCAAAAGTCCATATTACGGTCTTTAGAGGCCTGTGCACGTAGTTGACGGTCTTTTAAAGCCATGGCGCCAAGGAAAAGGACTTAATATGTCGTAGTCCTTTGAGAGTGGAAGGACTAGACCGATGGTAAACTGCGCAGGCACTTGGAACAACGTGATTTACGTGTAAGAACTTTAATAGGCGGTAAAAGGCCATATTACAGCATTTAGAGGCCTGTGCAAGTAGCTGACGGTGTTCTAAAGCGATGGCGCCAAGGATATCGACTTGGAACGTCGTAGTCCATTGATAGTAGAAGGACTAGACCGATGAGAACCTGCCTGTGCACGTGGAACCTCGGGATTTACGTGCAAGGTCCTTATAGGCCCCAAAAGGCCATATTAGCATCTTTAGAAGCCTGTGAACGTATTTGACGTTGTTGTAAAGCCATGGTGCCAGGGAAAACGACTTGGGACGTTGCAGTTCATTGAGAGTGGAAGGACTAGACCGATAGTATCGTGCGTAGCGACGTGGAACAACCTGATTTACGTGTAAGACCTTGATTAGGCGGCAAAAGTCCATATTACAGACTTCAGAGGCCTGTGTACGTAGTTGACGGTGTTCTAAAGACAGGGCCACCAGGTAAATGACTTGGGACGTCATAGTCTATTAAGAGTGGAAAGACTAGACCGATGATAACCTGCCTGAGCAGGTGGAACAACGGGATTTATGTGCAAGGCCCTTATTAGGCCGCAAAACGCCATATTACAACATTTAGAGGCCTGTGGGCGTATTTGACGGTGTTCTAAAGCCATCGTGCCAGGGAAAACGACTTGGAATTTCGTAGTCCATTGAGACTGGAAGAACTACACTGGTGGTATCCTGCGGAGCTAGGTGGAACAACGTGATTTACGTGTAAGGCCTTGATTAGGCGGCAAAACTCCATATTGCAGCCGTCAGAGGCCTGTGCATGTAGTTGACGGTGTTCTAAAGCCATGGCGTCAAAGGAAAACGACTTGGGACGTCATAGTCTATTAAGAGTGGAAGGACTAGACCGATGATAACCTGCCTGGGCACGTGGAACCACGGGATTTTCGTGCAAGGTCCTTATTAGACCGCCAAAGGCCATTTTACAGCCTTTAGAGGACTTTTGCGGCCTAATAAGGTCCTTGCACGTAAATCCCGTGGTTCCACCTACCCAGGCAGGTTATCATCGGTCTAGTCTTTCCACTCTTAATAGACTATGACGTCCCAAGTCTTTTCCTTGTCGCCTTGTCTTTAGAACACCGTCAACTACGTGCACAGGCCTCAGAAGTCTGTAATATGGACTTTTGCCGCCTTATCAAAGTCTTACACGTAAATCACGTCGTTCCACGTCGCTGCGCAGGATACTATCGGTCTAGTCCTTCCACTCTCAATGCACTACGACGTCCCAAGTCGCTTTCCCTAGCGCCATGGTTTTAGCACATCGTCAACTACGTGCACAGGCTTCTAAAGATTCTAATATGGCCTTTTGTGGACTATAAGGACCTTGCACGTAAATCATGTGGTTCCACGTTCCCAGGCAGGTTATCATCGGTCAATTCCTTCCACTATCAAAGGACTACGACATATTAAGTCCTTTTCCTTGGCGCCATGGCTTTAAAAGACCGTCAACTACGTGCACAGGCCTCTAAAGGCTGTAATATGGCCTTTTGTTGCTTAATCAAGGCCTTACACCTAAATCACGTGGTGCCATGTGCCTGCGTAGGTTACCATCGGTCTAGTCCTTCCACTGTCAATGTAATACGACGTCTCAAGTCATTTCCCTTGTCCCCATGTCTTTAGAACACCGCGAACTACGTGCACAGTCCTCTGAAGTCTGTAATATGGACTTTTGCCGCCTAATCAAGGTCTTACACGTAAGTCACGTTGTTCCACGTAGCTGCGCAGGATACCATCGGCCTGGTCCTTCCACTTTCAATGGACTACGACGTCGCAAGGCCCTTCCCCTGGCGCTATGGCTTTAAAACATCGTCAACTATGTGCACAGGCTTCTAAATGTTCTAATATGGCCTTTTCGCGGCCTAATAAGGACCTTGCACGTAAATCCCGTGGTTTCACGAGCCCAGGTAGGTTATCATCGGTCTAGTGCTTCTACTCTCAATGAACTACGACGTATCAAGTCGTTTTACTTGGGCTCATGACTTTAGCACACCGTTCACTACGTGCACAGTCCTCAAAGACCGTAATATGGCCTTTTGCCGCCTAATAAGAGTCTCACACGTATTTGACGTAGTTCCACGTAGCTGCGCAGGATACCATCGATCTAGTCCTTCCACTCTCAATGGACTACGACTTTTGAAGTCGTTTTCGTTGGCGCCATGGCTTTAGCACACCGTCAACTACGTGCACAGGCCTCTAAAGTCTGTAATATGGCCATTTGCAGCCTAATACGGACCTGGCACGTAAATCACGTTGTTCCACGTGCCTGCGCAGGTTACGATCAGTCTAGTCCTTTCAATCTCAATGAACTACTACATCTAAAGTCCTTTTCCTTGGCGCCCTGGCTTTAAAGGACCGTCAGCAACTTGCACAGGCCTCTAAATGCTGTAATATGGCCTCTTACCGCCTAATAAAGGCCTTACACGAAAATCACGTGGTTCCACGTGCCTGCGCAGGTTACCATCGATCCAGTCCTTCCACTCCCAATGGAATGCGACGTCACATGTCCTTTTCCTTGGCGCCATGGCTTTAAGAGACCTTCAACTACGTGCAAAGTCCTCTAAAGGCTGTATAATGGCCTTTTGCCGCCTAATCAAGGCTTTACACGTAAATCACGTTGTTCCACGTAGCTGCGAATGATACCATCGGTCTAGTTCTTCCACTCTCAATGTACTACCACTTCCCAAGGCGTCTTCCCTGGCGCCATGGCTTTAGAACACCGTCAACTACGCCCACAGGCGTCTAAATGTTGTAATATGGCCTTTTGCGGCCTAATAAGGACCTTGCACGTAAATCCCGTGGTTCCACCTGCCCAGGCAGGTTATCATCGGTCTAGTCCTTCCACTCTTAATAGACTATGACGTCCCAAGTCGTTTTCCTTAGCGCCATGGCTTTAGAACACCGTCAGCTACCAGCACAGTCCTCTAAAGGCTGTAATATGGACTTTTACCGCTTAATCAAGGCCTTACACGTAAATCACGTGGTGCCATGTGCCTGCGCAGGTTACCATCGGTCTATTCCTTCCACTCTCAATGCACTACGACGTCTTAAGTCGTTTTCCTTCACGCCATGGCTTTAGAACACCGTCAACTACGTCCACAGGCCTCTAAAGGCTGTAATATGGCCTTTTGCGGTCTAATCAAGGCCTTACACGTAAATCACGTGGTTCCAAGTGCCTGCGCAGTTTGCCATCTGTCTAGTCCTTCCATTCTCAATGGCTTACGACGTTTGAAGTCGTTTTCCTTCACGCCATGCCTTTAGAACACCGTCCACTACGTGGACAGTCCTCTAAAGGCTGTAAAATGACCTTTTGCGGTCTAATAAGGACCTTGCACGAAAATCCCGTCGTTCCACGTGCCCAGGCAGGTTATCATCGGTCTAGTCCTTCCACTCTTAATAGACTATGACGTCCCAAGTCGTTTTCCTTGACGCCATGGCGTTAGAACACCGTCAACTACGTGCACAGGCCTCTGAAGTCTGTAATATGGACTTTTGCCGCCTAATCAAGGTCTTACACGTAAATCACGTGGTTCCAAGTGCCTGCGCCGTTTACCATCGCTCTACTCCTTCCATTCTCAATGGCCTACGACGTCTGAAGTCGTTTTCCTTCACGCCATGCCTTTAGAACACCGTCCGCTACGTGCACAGTCCTCTAAAGGCTGTAAAATGGCCTTTTGCTGTCTAATCAAAGCCTTACATGTAAATCACGTTGTTCCACGTGCTTGAGAAATATACTATCGGTCTAGTTCTTCCACTCTCAATGGACTACGACGTCCCAAGTCGTTTTCCCTGGCGCCATGCCTTTAGAACACCGTCAACTACGCCCACAGGCCTGTAAATGTCGTAATATGGCCTTTTGCGGCCTACTAAGGACCTTGCACGTAAATCCCGCGGTTCCACCTGCCCAGGCAGGTTATCATCGGTCTAGTCCTTCCACTCTTAATAGACTATGTCGTCCCAAGTCATTTTCTTTGTCGCCATGTCTTTAGAACACCGTCAACTACGTGCACAGGCCTCTGAAGTGTGTAATATGGACTTTTGCCGCCTAATCAAGGCCTTACACGTAAATCACGTTGTTCCACGTCGCTGCGCAGGATACTATCGGTCTAGTCCTTCCACTCTCAATGGACTACGACGTTCCAAGGCGCTTTCTCTGGCGCCATGGCTTTAGCACATCGTCAACTACGTGCACAGGCTTCTAAAGAATCTAATATGGCCTTTTCCGGTCTAATAAGGACCTTGCGCGTAAATCCCGTGGTTCCACGTGCCTAGACAAGTTATCATCGGTCTAGTCCTTCTACTCTCAATTGACTACGACGTCTCAAATCGTTTTCCTTGCCGCCATGGCCTTAGAACACCGTCAACTGCATGAACAAGCCTCTTGCGGCTGCAATAAGGATTTTTGACGCCTAATCAAGGCCTTACCCGTAAATCACGTTGTTCCACGTAGCCGCGCTGGATACCACCGGTCTAGTTCTTCCACTCTCAATGGACTACGACGTCTCAAGTCGTTTTTCTTTGCGCCATGGCTTTAGAACACCGTCAACTACATGCACAGTCCTCTGACGGCTGTAATATGGACTTTTACCGCCTATTAAAAGTCTTACACGTAAATCACGTGGTTCCACGTAGCCGCGCTGGATACCATCGGTTTAGTTCTTCCACTCTCAATGGACTACGACGTCCCAAGGCGTTTTCCCTGGCGCCATGGCTTTAGAACACTGTCAACTACGCCCACAGGCCTTTAAATATTGTAATATGGCCTTTTGAGGCCTAATAAGGACCTTGCACGTAAATCCCGTGGTTCCACCTCCACAGGCAGGGTATCATCGGCCTAATCCTTCCACTCTCAATAGACTATGACGTCCCAAGTCATTTTCCTTGTCGCCATGGCTTTAGAACAGCTTCAACTACATGCACAGGCCTCTGACGGCTGCAATATGGACTTTTGCCGCCTAATCAAGGCCTTACACGTAAATCACGTTGTTCCACGTAGCCGCGCTGGATACCATTGGTCTAATTCTTCCACTCTCGATGGACTACGACGTCCCAAGGCATTTTCCCTGGCGCCATGGCTTTAGAACACCGTCAACTACGCCCACAGGCCTCTAAATGTTGTAATATGGCCTTTTCCTGCCTAATAAGGACCTTGCGCGTAAATCCCGTGGTTCCACCTACCCAGGTAGGTTATCATCGGTCTAGTCCTTCCACTCTTAATAGACTATGACGTTCCAAGTCATTTTCCTTGTCGCCATGTCTTTAGAACACCATCAACTACGCCCACAGGCTTCTAAAGGTTCTAATATGGCCTTTTGCGGCCTAATAAGGACCTTGGATGTAAATCCCGTGGTTCCTCGAGGCCAGGCAGGTTATCATCGGTATAATCCCTCTACTCTCAATGGACTACGACATCTTAAGTCCTTTTCCATGGCGCCATGGCTTTAAAATACCGTCAACTACGTGCACAGGCCTCTAAAGGCTGTAATATGGCCTTTTGCTGCTTAATCAAGGCTTTACACGTAAATCACGTTGTTCCACCTAGCCGCGCTGGATACCATCGGTCTAGTCCTTCTACTCTAAATGGACTACGACTTTTCAAGTCGTTTTCGTTGGCGCCATGGCGTTAGCACACCGTCAACTACGTGCTCAGGCCTGTACAGGCTGTAATATGGCCTTTCGATGCCTATTGTAGGCCTTACACGTAAATCACATGGTTCCACATGTCTGTGCAAGTGACCATCGGTCTAGTCCGTCCACTCTCAATGAACTACAACGTCCCAAGGCGCTTTCCTTAGCGCCATGACTCTAGCACATCGTCGACTACGTGCACAGGCTTCTAAAGATTCTAATATGGCCTTTTGCGGCCTAATAAGGACCTTGCACGTAAATCCCGTGGTTCCACGTGTCCAGGCAGGTTATCATCGGTCTATTCCTTCTACTATCAATGAACTACGACGTCCCAAGTCGTTTTCTTTGGCGCGATGGCTTTAGAACACCGTCAGTTACTTGCACAGGCCTCTGACGGCTGCAATATGGACTTTTGCCGCCTAATCAAGGCCTTACACGTAAATCACGTTGTTCCACCTAGCCGCACAGGATACCATCGGTCTAGTTCTTCCACTCTCAATGGACTACGACGTCCCAAGTCGTTTTCCCTGGCGCCATGCCTTTAGAACACCGTCAACTACGCCCACAGGCCTGTAAATGTCGTAATATGGCTTTTTGCGGCCTACTAAGGACCTTGCACGTAAATCCCGCCGTTCCACCTGCCCAGGCAGGTTATCATCAGTCTAGTCCTTCCACTCTTAATAGACTATGACGTCCCAAGTCATTTTCCTTGTCGTCATGTCTTTAGAACACCGTCAACTACGTGCACAGGCCTATGAAGTCTGTAATATGGACTTTTGACGCCTAATCAAGGTCTAACACGTAAATCACGTTGTTCCACGTCGCTGCGCAGGATACTATCGGTCTAGTCCTTCCACTCTCAATGGACTACGACGTCTCAAATCGTTTTCCTTGGCGCCATGGCCTTAGAACACCGTCAACTGCATGAACAGGCCTCTTGCGGCTGCAATATGGATTTTTGACGACTAATCAAGGCCTTACACGTAAATCACGTTGTTCCACGTAGCCGGGCAGGATACCATCGGTCTAGTTCTTCCACTCTCAATGGACTACGACGTCCCAAGGCGTTTTCCCTGGCGCTATGGCTTTAGAACACTGTCAACTACGCCCACAGGCCTCTAAATGTTGTAATATGGCCTTTTGAAGCCTAATAAGGACCTTGCACGTAAATCCCGTGGTTCCATCTCCACAGGCAGGTTATCATCGGCCTAGTCCTTCCACTCTTAATAGACTATGACGTCCCAAGTCATTTTCCTTGTCGTCATGTCTTTAGAACACCGTCAACTACGTGCACAGGCCTATGAAGTCTGTAATATGGACTTTTGACGCCTAATCAAGGTCTAACACGTAAATCACGTTGTTCCACGTCGCTGCGCAGGATACTATCGGTCTAGTCCTTCCACTCTCAATGGACTACGACGTCTCAAGGCTTTGTCCCTGGCGCCATGGGTTTAGCACATCGTCAACTACGTACACAGGCTTCTAAAGGTTCTAATATGGCCTTTCGCAGCCTAATAAGGATCTTGCACGTAAATCCCGTGGTTCCATGTGTCCAGGCAGGTTATCATCGGTCTAGTCCTTCTACTGTCAAAGGACTACGACGTCTCAAGACGTTTTCCTTGGCGCCATGGCTTTAGAACAGCGTCAACTACATGCACAGGCCTCTGACGGCTGCAATATGGACTTTTGCCGCCTAATCAAGGCCTTACACGTAAATCACATTGTTCCACGTTGCTGCACAGGATACCATCGGTCTAGTCCTTCCACTCTCAATGGACTACGACGTCCTAAGGCGCTTTCCCTGGGGCCATGACATTAGAACACCGTCAACTACGCCCACAGGCCTCTAAATGTTGTAATATGGCCTTTTGCGGCATAATAAGGACCTTGCACGTAAATCCCGTGGTTCCACCTGCCCAGGTAGGTTATCATCGGTCTAGTCCTTCCACTCTTAATAGACTATGATGTCCCAAGTCGTTTTCCTTGGCGTCATAGCTTTAGAACACCGTCAGCTACTTGCACAGACCTCTAATTGCTGTAATATGGCCCTTTACCGCTTATTAAAGGTCTTACACGTAAATCACGTGGTTCCAAGTGCCTGCGCAGTTTCCCATCGGTCTCGTCCTTCCATTCTCAATCGCCTACTACGTCTGAAGTCGCTTTCCTTGGCGCCATGACTTTAGAACACCGTCAACTACATGCACAGGCCTCTGACGGCTGCAATATGGACTTTTGCCGCCTAATCAAGGCCTTACACGTAAATCACGTTGTTCCACGTGGCCGCGCAGGATACCATCGGTGTAGTTCTTCCACTCTCAATAGACTACGACGTTCCAAGGCGTTTTCCCTGACGCCATGGCTCTAGTACACCGTCAACTACACTCACAGGCCTCTAAATGTTGTAATATGGGCTTTTGCGGCCTAATAAGGACCTTGCACGTAAATCGCGTGGTTCCACCTGCCCAGCCAGGTTATCATCGATCTAGTCCTTCCACTCTTAATAGACTATGACGTCCCAAGTCGTTTTCCTTAGCGCAATGGCTTTAGAACACCGTCAGCTGCTTGCACAGGCCTCTAAAGGCTGTAATATGGCCTTTTGCCGGTTAATCAAGGCTTTACACGTAAATCACGTGGTGCCACGCGCCTGCGCAGGTTACCATCGGTCTAGTCCTTCCACTCTCAATGCACTACGACGTCTCAAGTCATTTTCCTTGTCGCCATGTCTTTAGAACACCGTCAACTACGTGCGCAGGCCTCTGAAGTCAGTAATATGGACTTTTGCCGCCTAATAAAGGCCTCACACGTATTTGACGTGGTTCCACGTAGCTGCGCAGGATACCATAGATCTAGTCCTTCTACTCTAAATGGATTACGACTTTTCAAGTCGTTTTCGTTGGCGCCATGGCGTTAGCACACCGTCAACTACGTGCTCAGGCCTCTACAGGCTGTAATATGGCCTTTCGATGCCTATTGTAGGCCTTACACGTAAATCACATGGTTCCACATGTCTGTGCAAGTTACCATCGGTCTAGTCCTTCCACTCTCAATGAACTACAACGTCCCAAGTCTTTTTCCTTGGCGCCATGGCTTTAGAACACCGTCAACTACGTGCACAGGCCTCTAAAGGCCGTAATATGGCTATTTGGGGCCTAATAAGGACCTTGCACGTAAATCACGTGGTTCCACGTGCCTGCGCAGGTTACCATCGGTCTAGTTCTTCCACTCTTAATGGACTACGACTTCCCAAGTCGTTTTCCCTGGCGCCATGGGTTTAGAACACCGTCAACTACGTGCACAGGCCTCTAAAGACTGTAATATGGCCATTTGCGGCATAATAAGGACCTTGCACGTAAATCACATGGTTCCATGTGTCTGTGCAGGTTTCCATCGGTCTAGTCCTTCCACTCTCAAAGGACTTCGTCGTCCCAAGTCGTTCTCCTTGGCGCCATGGCTTTAGAACACTGTCAACTAATTCATATTTCTTACCGTATCACCATCTTTAAGGACAATATGTCTGTGTCTTAACACTGGATCATACAAAATACTTGTCCTCATATATTCGGTTTTGATATCTGATGCCAATCTTGAATTAGAAATTACATCAAACTCCAAGGAGATGTTACTAATTGTGTATGTGGCGTTTTATCACTCTTAATTACTTTCTTGTATTCATTAAATGTCAGTTGATATGAAAGCCTACTTGATAGTCCAGACTGATAGGAAGGCATAGAACTTTCTAGCATTTCAAAGTCTAGTGGAATACAAAACTTATTACCAAATACTGTAGCTATTGCTTGATCTCCAGTATCATCTGTTTTGTCTCCTGCACCAATTCTATGTTTAATAGCATTTTCAGTTTGTCCATTTCCTTTGGTAACAATACCTTGAAATCTGGCATTTCGTCTTTCAGCGTATGCCATCCATAGATCATAATATGTGTCAAGTGTGTCACTATCATCAATACTAAGTATTTCATTGCCTTCGATTTTTATAACTTTCTTCTTAATAATAGCTCTTCCAATATTTTTAACTAATGTTCTGTTCGCATCATCGGTTGAATTAAAAGTAATATCAAAAGTTAGCTTGGTTGTTTCTGGAACTATTACATCCTTAGCATCCAAATTTGGAAACCTTATATTTAGCATCTCATTTTGATCAATAGTAGGCGGATTATTAGTGACGACAATTTTTGTCTATTTCCTTTAATTCCAGAAGCATTTCTAAGCGATCTAGCAGGTTTTAGTTTTTCTCCTGTCGACATATATATTTATGGAATAGAAAAAAATTAAACAATATGAAGAACTACTGATGTAGGTAAATCACTGTTTATAATATTTTTTTCATTATCTAGTAGCTCAACTTTAATATAATCTATTATGCCATTTCCCATAGTTTTGTATTGAATATTAGCCGGCTCGAATATTATTGTATCACCAAATGAAACATCTTTTGGTGTGTACCCGGTATAAAGGGTATTAGACGGAATCCCATTATGGAGGTTATCTGTTGTAGACAGAGCATCGGTAGAGTAAGTAAATGATTTTTTAGATAACAGCAGATCAATGTAATTATTATTTTTTACTCCTAATATTTTGTTAAGATAGTAATCAAGCTTTTTTATTCCTCCTCCAATTATAGATTTTCCAGTTAATGTACTATAATTTATACTATTGCTGGTCTATTTTATAATATCAATTATACTATAGAACCCTTTTTTAACATTAATTTGTCTACCATTTGTTAGATAAATCTTCTCGTCTTCTTCAATATTGTAAAACGTGTAAACTAAACGCGCTCTAACTAAACCGATTCTTTTACTACTATCACTATTGTCGATAGGTTTTTGCGAATCGTTACCTTTTGAAATGTCATCTATTACAATATAAATTTTCTGAGTTATATAATATGATGAATAGAATTTATAAATATGATCCTAAAATATCCGGGTTTTATGAACCAAACGGCGGAAAATACCTACAACAAATCAAGACAAAGGACCTATACATTCAAAATATAGTGGTTTCGGAGAATGTAGGTGATATTGAGAGTTTCCAGAGAAAGTTTCCAAACATATTCACAAACTATGAGGTTGGTATGGTTAGAGGTAATGATCCGATGTATAACAATTGGAAATCCAATCTATTCGGATTATGGCAGACCCAATTAAATTTTGCAGTATTTCTATCAACAAGCGTGTGTGGAATATCACCTGAACATTTAAATTCAGACCATCCTTTGGCTAAAAGCATATACAGATTCCATGTTTATTATCACATTAGACGTATATTCAAAATACTGGAAGTCTATCTACCATATCAACAAGGATTTTCTGCTAGTAATAATACTTTCACATGGGATAATTATTTGCAAATATGAAGAGAATATGAAGAGAATATAGTGTTGATGAAAATTATAATACCTGGAGGAATGAAAACTATTTTAGTTCATATCAAAGTAAACGACCTGAATATAACAATACTCCTGGTGATGCATGTTATGATTCCAACAGTTTTGCTAGATGGATTATAGAACATTCGAGAGGTCTTTCAACTATTGGTGTACAGAAGCTTAGTGAATCCGTGAGTGCCTATTCATACCTACTACTAACGTCCCGAACTCCTACAAGTATTCTTGGTAATTCAGGTCCTACATTGGATTGCCAACAGGTATTTCTAAACAACTTTGAAAACATTATTAATAGACATGTGGATATAGCTGAGGACATTAAAAGATTCCAGGATACATTACAATATGCTAGAAGTAAAGTCGATTATGTTGTTGGTGAGAACGTATATATGTTCCCGAGTGATATGAACCTTAGGATAGGTAAAGTTAATTAATTATAATAATGAAATCCTAGTATCTAAAACGGGTTTTGGTCTTAGTACTAATCTTAAAGTTAATACGGAAAAGAAACCGGATCCTATACCACCAAAGAAGACAGATCCAACGACACCAAAGAAGAAGAAACCAGATCCTATACCACCAAAGAAGACAGATCCTACAATTCCAAAGAAGAAGAGCACTGATAATACAAAATCAGAAGTACCTACAGATGAAATAACTCATGAGGAGGAGAAAATAGCTTTAATATTAACTATAACTACTGTTTTTTCAATATGGTGGTATCTTTTTTAACGTCTTTACATAAAAGATAGATAGATTAACACACCTATACCTACAATAAGTGCTAATACATTTTGTGATAACCATGCAACGGCATCCTTTGCCCTATTTAGTATCCATGAGATCACGGATCCTAAAATTCCACTATAATTACGTAAAGAAAAAATACAATAATATGGCCAAACTGCTATTTACAGATACTGACTCACTAACATATGAAATTGAAACTGATGATGAATACAAGGATTTCCAGAATGATAAAGACATGTTCGACAATAGTGACTACCCTAAAACATCGCCGTTCTATGACACATCAAACAAGAAAATTATTGGTAAAATGAAAGATGAAGCAGCAGGTGTACCAATACTTGAATTTGTATGATTGAAGTCCAAGATGTACAGCTATTTTAAAGATAACAACAAATGTGGTAAAGCTGCTTAAAGGCATCAAGAAGAATATCATTAGAAACAACATCAGACATTAAAGGCCATATGTTGGGAAGTTATTAGATAAACAAGGTGTCGCTCAGTTGCTTTGATGACAACAGATACATCCTAGAAAATGGTAAAAACAGTTATGCATACGGCCATTATTCCACCTAAAAACGCCAATCCAATGGTATACACAGGCTGAAAAAATATGCCCTCCCGACCCTCTGCAACACTATAAACACCATCATACGGACCCTCTCAAACACCAAAAAATGACACTTTTTACGTAAATGGCCATATATGAAACCTAAACACCAAAAAACCAATATGAGGCTACCAGGACAGTTCTATATATGACGTCACAAGATATACAAGTAGTCAGGGATGTGAGGATACGAGGAAAGCTTTACTTGTAAAATTGTCCCCGTACCCTCATATCCCTAACTACTTCGCCTAATAAAGGCCTTACAAGTAAATAACGTGATTCCACACGCCCAGGCAGGTTACCATTAGCATAGTCCTTCCAATTTCAATAGACTACAATGTCCCAAGTCGTTTTCCTTGGCGCCATGGTTTTAGAACATCGTCAACTAGGTCCACCGGCCTTTAAAAGCTGTAATATGGCCTTTTCTCGCTTAATAAAGGCCTTACACGTAAATCACGTCCTTCCACGTGCCTACGCTACCTACCATTGATCTAGCCCTTCCACTCTCAATGGACTACGACGTCCTAAGTCTCTTTCCATAGCCCCATGGCTTTGGAACACCGTGAACTGTATGCACAGGCCTGTAAAGGCTGTAATACAGCCTTATGCGGCCTAATAAGGACCGTACACATAAATCACGTGCTTCCACGCGCCCAAGCAAGTTACCATTGGTCAACCTTTCCAGTCTCAATAAACTACGACTGTCCAAGACATTTTCCTTGTTGCCATGGCCTTAGAACATCGCAACTTCATGCACAGGCCTCTAAAGACTGTAATATGGCCTTTTGCCGCCTGATAAAGGCCTTACACGTATATCACGTAATCCCACGTGCCTGCGCAGGTTATTATTTGTTTAGTCCTTCCATACTCAATGAGCTACGACGTCCCAAGTCGTTTTCTTTGACGCAATGGTCCTATAACACCGTCAACTACGTGCACAGGCATGTAATATGGCTTTTTGCCGCCTAATAAAGGCCTAAGAAGTAAATCACGTGCTTCCACGCGCCCAAGCAAGTTACCATTGGTCTAACCTTTCCAGTCTCAATAAACTACGACTGTCCAAGTCATTTTCCTTGTTGCCATGGCCTTAGAACATCGCAACTTCATGCACAGGCCTCTAAAGACTGTAATATGGCCTTTTGCCGCCTAATAAAGGCCTTACAAGTAAATCACGTGGTTCCACACGCCTAGGCAGGTTACCATTGGTATAGTCCTTCCAGTCTCAATGGACTATGACGTCCCAAGTCGTTTTCTTTGGCGCCATGGTTTTAGAACGCCGTCAACTACGTAAACAGGCCTCTAAGGGCTGTAATATGGCCTTTTCCCTCTAAATAAAGGCCTTACAAGTAAATCACGTTCTTTCATGTGCCTGCACTGCCTACCATTGGTCTAGCGCTTCCACTCTCAATGGACTACGACGTCCTAAGTCGTTTTTCTTAGCGCCATGGCTTTAGAACACCGTTAACTGTGTGCACAGTCCTGTAAAGGCTGTAATAGGTCCTTTTGCGGCCTAATAAAGACCTGACACGTAAATCACGTGCTATCACGCGCCCAGACAGGTTACCATTGGTCCAGTTCTTCCAGTCTCAATAATCTAGGACGTCCTAAGTCGTTCTCATTGACGCCATGGATTTAGAACACCCGCAACAACGTGCGCAGGCTTCTAAATGCTGTAATATGGCCTCATGCGGCCTATTAAGGACCTTACACTTAAATCACGTGGTTCCACGCGCACAGGCAGGTTACCATTGGTCTATCTTTTCCAGTCTCAATAAACTTCGACGTCCCAAGTCGTGTGTACTAGAAAATGATGTCTCACATTTATTAGTATTATTTAAAAATTACAAACGTATACAAAAATATAAGCGATCTATTTGTTCGTTGGAACATTTTAACATGAATAAGAAATGTAAAGTAATGATAGGTAAAAAGAAATTATAAAGTTTTATTATTTAAGAAAGAAATTGGGTAAGTTCCTTTTTACATTTGTGTTGTGTGTAATCGTAGTTTTTACAAACGCTCTGTATTAATTTTTACGCGCAGCATTTATGATGTAGATAATATATTTACTGAAGTTACTTCCTTTGACATATTAAGTACATTTGTCAAACTTGTAGCAAAAAAAGTAAGGAAAAAACAAGTCCTGTCTCTGGCGGTTGCAAATAAACTTGAAATATTCTCTTTGCCAGATGACTTTAAACATATGCGTCAGCTGGAGAAAGTTTTAATATCTAAAAGATTGCTTTTTAAGAAAGTCACTATATTGTGTAAGGGACAGTCATCAAAAATGAGAGGTACCATCTGTAATGTGTCGGTTGATGCTGTTTTAACTTGTAATTTACTTCCAAGGCAGGCAGATAGGAATGGGTTAATACTTGTCAAATTAAAACGCAAGACTGAGTATAGAGGTCATTTTTTTTTGAGCCTGTACGTCCATTAATTGTCTATAATGCCCTACACTACTTGAAAGAAAACAATCATCTGTATCGTAACATAGAACTGCTACTAATAATATTCCAGAAAACCTAATTAATTTTGAACAGGATAAAGAGGATATCTCTGTAACTTTTTTAAATTATTTGTTATGTCATATGACATAACAAATGACAGAGATGCCTTTAGATATAATATTGGAGAATACAGAGGACGAGTTAGAGCTAGATGATAATCCATTAGATGCTTTTAGAACACCTGCTAATGAAACCACTCTTAGTTCTAAAACAGCAATTACATCAGAATTAAATGAAGCAATTTCTATTGCACCTGGTGAAGGTGTCCAACCTTTATCTATCCTTAGTGATCCATATTGTGAGGAGTTAGCGCACCCATACCTATTCCCTACTGAAAATTTGGATTCACGTTTAAACGAGATACACCCCTTACTCCAAGCAAGTATTTCCACCATCAAGTTGGTTTTCAGCCATCCAACTACTCGAGTAGTAACACTTTTTTATCGACAAGTTGAAAAGTATTTACGACTTTATATCCCTAGCAGCGTAGAAGATACTGCTTTAGCAATGTTAGCCGATGATGCAACAACATTAGTCGTAGATTCTTATAATGTGTGTGTCAGTGTTGACACCAAATAAAATTTTCAACTGATTTTGGTTATTTTCGTTTTGTTATCTAAAATAGTTTACATTTTGTTATATAAGGACTCATTTATTTATGTTGCTACAGATTTTGGTTGTTTAAAAATTATGTTACTAAAGTAACTCTTTCTATAATATTAAAAAACGTTTTTGAACCTCCAAATAAATGTGGCATAGTATCTTTTGATGTGATTTTCTTCTCTGTATAATTTTGCAACTTGTTTGTACAGATTTCTTTTTAAATCATTTGAAAACTTTCAGATCACCTGTGGAGGAGTGTACTACTAACAAAAATCTATAGAATCGTTTAATTTTACTAATCAAAAACCATAAAGAACCATAAAAACTGTTTTCTCTATACGCGATTAGTGCAGCTTTGGCGACCGTTATTTGTCAACCATTTTCATTCAAATTTATTTTTGTTTTCCTTCACGTTGACTGATGCCCCATCCTGTTTTTTGCCACTGTCGAATTACCGATCAAAACAACAAAACATACAAGAAAATGGAAAATGGAATAAATAAGAATAAATAAGGACAAATATCTCGTTAATTAATTTGTAAAGTATTGATATACATAAATCATTATTGCTACTCCTGGTGCTCCTGTGATATAACGTGCATTTATCGCGTCTTTTCTAGTCTGGCAAATAAAGCCCGGTCCGAAAATTTCCGTCGTTATGAAATAATAAATTATTTAATGATCATTGAAAAATGATCGATTACTGCACTTATCATTAATACAATGATAGAAGAATTACTTTTGCCCCAACTTTTAAAGCAGAAGATGCACTTTATCGATGCTCTAACCTAACCAAATCTTACCCAAACCAACAAAGTTGAAAAAATATACCCCCAAAAATGAGTAGCAGATTTCATGGGTAATATTTAAAGTTTAAAATATACTCAATTTTTTCGTCCAACATTGAAAATCGAACAATGAAGTCTTCGTTTTAGCTATTATAAATAACGCCAAAATAAATGGCGTCAGCTGTTTTCAATGTTATTCGCCTGTGTTTAGGATTTTTCAATGCTATTCGTTAAAGGTGTCTTTTCTTCTTTCCTAGGAGGCGGAGGTAGCATGCTGACATAACTCTGTAGCCAGTATGGACTAAAATCAAAATTTGGTTTTGCGTTAAAAAAAAATTGTTCGCCGTCACCTCACGCACCTTTCTTCTTTCTTCATTTCTTTACATTAATTTCTTGTAAGAGATTTGCATGTTTGCTTCATATTTTCTGGTGGCCGTATTGTTGCTAAAGCTAAAGCGCATTTAAGACTAACCTCGAATCTAGTCGTAAACGTTTTTTAATTAAAGCAGCAGGAATTAAAAGGAAGAAATATAACGGTCACATTGAAATTTGCTATGTTGCCATAGTGACGACATTCACTTTCGAAACTTCTGGTGTAACCGCATCATTGGATTTTAAGCTATTTTGTTGAAAAAAATGTTCCCTGAAAGTTTCATGTTTTAAAATTATGTTCATCACCAATACAGCCTGGTAATGTTTCTTGAATTTCGCCAAATTTGAGCCTGAGTTTCTTATATAAAAAAGCGTGTATTAGAAGAAGACAGTTTATTCTCGCTTTTTTTGTCCAAGAAATTCATTTTAGTAACATTGGCCACTTTGTAGACTATCTTGGTGCTTTATATACTATAAATTCTTTACACTCACACACTCAATTTTTTAACAACCCATAATTACCCAGCAATTAATAGATTTATATCAAGGAAGCTCTTTAAACCACTGAAGTGTGGGACGACGAAATGCGATGCTAAAGGTCAACAATGTTTTTTGAGACGTGTTCGAGCGAGTGCTTTTTTGCATCTCTTTTAATTCCAATGGGATGTGATTCGCTCTTCTATGAATTTATTACAGGCACTAGCAAAGTGTCAATGTTTGCGAAATTAACTTTAAACTGTATTTGGGAACATGCGAATTTGGTCATAGTTTCTTCTCTTTTAATAAATTGGTTCTTATATACAACATTTTAACATCTATAATATAAATTTTGTGACAGTCATCAAATATCTTTACATATTTTTTGTACAAAATGTTAACTTGTGTGCCACGTAAATCGATTACCTTTTAAAAGTTCAGGGCTTTGGTTGTGTAGTATGATATCTCTTGCTCCTTGACGCAGTAGAGCACCAGCAAAGTTGTATTTTTTCATCAATATCGCATAATGAAAAGGAGGATTACCGCGGACGTCTTCTTTGTCTATATCTGCACCAAACGATTTCAAAATGGCGATACTTTCAGTTGAACCAACCATTGCTGCAAAATGAATCGCTGCGATGCCGTCGTCGTTCAGTTGGTTGATATCAAAGCCTGGATATGTTTTCATCACATGCTCCAGTAAATCGAAATCTTTATATTGCACTGCGTAAAACAGCATACAATGTGGATTCATTACGTCAGGATTACAGGATATTTTTAATTCCAATTTTGTTTTCGCTTTCTTTCTTTCCTTCTTTAACATCTTTTGATATTCTTTTTCACTAACAACACAAGATTTCACTTCTCTTTGATTATTGTTCTCCACAACTTCGCTGTTTTGTTTAAAACTATCAACTCGATTATCGTTAAGTCCTTCTGAAGCTGCTTCTACTGAGAATGTGTTTGATCTATTAAAAATTCTTTTTATAAATGTTTTTGAGTTTGACATACTTGCTTTCTTGCTAATATGATCCTGTCTCAGTTTCATTTTTTGTTTAATGCACAGTTTGGTTTCCGATTCGTAGACGGTTATAAAAACGGCAATAAATATATTACATTTAATCCTTTCAGCGAGCGTGATACTGATGAATAATAACGGATTGTTTGACAAAGATTCTGCCTTTGTCTTTCAATATAAAAAACTCGATGAAATAATATATACCCGTATATACAACTTATTTTCTACAATTGCTTTCTTTAATCAAATTAATTAAATCGCTGAGTGCTATCAGCGAACTATGTTTTGTTGTCAATCCTACTTAATAACCTCCTTGTCTTCTTGAAAGAAATGACTTTTGAACAAAGCACATCTCAACTAAAAATACATTTAATTCCTCCACAGGATACTTTCTTCCTTTCACGGTGCCGGCAATAAATCTTAAGCTTGTAATTAAAAAGGTAATAAATAATGATAAGGGAAATCTTCTGAAACATTAACACGAATTTGTATGAGAAAAGTAAATGTGTTGCCATAGTTTTTTTTGTTTAGACGTCAGGTAAAATATATGCGTTACGGTAGCGGAAAATTTAATGCGTTTTATTTTCCACCTTTTTCATCCTACGCTCTCTGATGACCGAAATCCTGCTTTTAAAACTTTATTCGAAATAAAATCATAATCCATTATTATCCAAAAAATGTAGCATCATTTTTTTAACTGGATCAAACGCCTTTGCAAAATCTTTTTTTAATAATTAGATCAGACTTCCTTGCTCTATAACCATAATTATTATTATTATTCCGAATATTTATACAGGATATAGCCACTTCAGCCTTGGAAACACTGTTATTAATGTGGGTTCTGTGTTCTGAATGTATACATTAAATATGCACCGGTATTGCCTACCCAATTTCCCCTCACATATCATAGGTTAACACGTAGCTGTGGTAAAGACACTTGCTAAACATGCTTGCGCTGTGGACCAAACCACGGACCTTGTGATTACGAAGCGAACTCCATAACCACAAGTTTGAGATCGATAAAAGCATACGCTTTCTATTGTATATAATAACAAGAATCTTTGCTGTTCTAACACTTCAAAGGCGATTTTTCCTTATACACGGGGAGTCGGACTCGAGGGCTAAAATATGATGATATCAGCCGCAAATATCCGAAAATCATAAGGCAGAACCATATTTTTTCGAAATTACTCAGCGCTCTGCGACGTTGTTCCTGGTATCGGTTAGCGCTGAAACTTGTGAAAACCACACATCTGAACTTCACGGTTGACTTTTAAACAATTTTTTAACTTGGATTTTAAGCACTCCACAATGAGTGTTACAGAACGATGTCTGGTGATGGTGGATGGTCGTTTTGAGCCACCTAGTACCATGCCAGCGTTGCAGAGGCGCATTTGTTTTTAACATTGCATAACTTGGTCTTTCAGGGAACATTTATCTGTTGTGTGTTTTGGAGGACAGGAATTAATATTTTACATTTTTTTCACAACGTGTTAAACGGGCGGACAGTACTTGAAGATCATGATGGTGGTGCAAAAATACACTTATGAAATTTATACATATATTTTGTCCCCGGTTTTTTTTCTAACATTGCATGTACACATTTGAGGGTACACCTACAAATGGTAACTTTCGGGGACAATGAAAAATATGCTTTTTGCGGGTACATTCTAAATATACAATAATTATCCAAAAAATATATAGGATATAATTACTTTGAAATTATTCAGTCCTAAAGGTCGTTCTCCACTGTTTAATTCATAGCAATATGATTGCTTGGCTGATATATTACGTCGTAGTAGAAAAAATCCCGCTTTTCTTTGCCCCATTTTTCTGCCGGCCAATCAAAACGTAGTTAATTTAAATTTTTATTTGTGAAATACTCACAAAACGGCAACAAGTAAAACTGCGTGCCACATCCCATTAACCCGCCAGCTGACGCAATCCACCTCTAAATGTTAACTGGGGACTTCCACTTATTTTAATTTTTACAAAATACGGTGCATGCGCAGCAACCCCTCTCTTGCGAAGACAATGTTTGGGTAACACAGATTACACAATGTTTCATGGCAAAGCTGGTAGACAATGAGAACACAGAGAATTTGTCAACAATGGCTTAATAATCACAGTCCGCTATGCGAAATGCCCAACCTCGTTCCCAGGGCATTTTGCCTTGTTGATGATGTTGATAGCGGCGAAAAGGCCCTGGAACAGGCTGGTCATGTGATCTCTTATAATTATGATAACTATACCCGAAAAAATTATTTATGAACAGTTATTACCCTGCAAAAATTTATTTCTGCCCCGCGCGGGAGTTTATGTAAACAAGAATACAACAAATATGGCGGTCGATTTTTTTGTGGAGTGGATAAAAAGACTAGCCAAGTTTTGCATTAACTTTAGGTTTGAGAAATATGCTAGAAAAGGTACCATTTTTAGTTCTACATGCAAATAAAGAAAATTTCTCTGGATAGTTAAATTAATATATGTGAGGTGTTTGTTAATTAATAGCTGGTAGCCACATATATCAATGTTTTTAAATTTATTTCCCTACTTGGGTACAAAACTCAATATCGTTAGTCAATGTTTGAGTCTATTTTTATAAATATTTTGGTCATAAGCTGGCTATGATCTCTTTAAATCTTATGCTGGCAAATTAGCTAAATTATCTGTCACATCTTTAAGAAACATTTTGTTGGCTAAAAACATTGCAGCTAAATTTCATTGTGACGTGTGTTGTTTAAAATCCTGAAACCTCTTATGCAAATCGACAGGCAAAATAATGCAGGCGGTAAGCCATGTACCAGTCCATTCCAAACTTTATTTTCAGGTAGAGGCATCTTTTGAACATGAAATTAATAAATATATATATATTATTATTATTATTATTATTATTATTATTGAAATTATTTACCCAGGATAGCCTCTTCAGTTCCTATTGGTACTGCATCAACGAGGGTCCTGCGAAGGGGGTCCTAGCGCATTTATAGCTCCCATTTGAGCTACGAAAGTCGTGCAAGCACAGCAATCGCTCAACTAGACAACCGCCTAAGATATCAATCCTATTCTCATGCTGAACGCTAAGCAGAAAGGATAGATTCACACTTTTATAGTCTCTGGCATGACTCGGCCGGGGTTTGAACCCAAGACCTCCCGCACTGGAAGCGAACGCTCTATCACAAGGCTATCAGTCTGTATATTTATATATACAACTTGCATGCAGTTTAGATTTACAACACATTAGCGAAAAGATTCTAGTAGCCACAGTACAAGAGTTTTTAACCATAATTTGACTTTCTTTACCTCAGGTCTGTATTTTCTTGCCTGTCGATTTTTCTATTTTTTCTGGGCATTCGCAAAAATCTTGTAAAAACATAAACATTGGAACTCATGTATATAAGTAAGTAAATATGGTATTTCATATACTAACCGGGCCCATGGAATGCACATTAAGTGAGGCACTAAAATGTAAACTGTATTGGGCTTTTTTGGCATTGCCTTTTTTACCTTTATACTTAATGATAGACATAAAGAATGATTTTGTATTAGCTATACTTTCGGTTTCAGAATTTGAGCAATTTAAAGGGGGCCGATAAAGGTTTTGTAACAAAACTTCTAAACTTTTGATTTTTGGGTTTCGGTTATAATCATTTTAAAAGAGGAAACAAAAAACTTTTGGAGAAAATGAGTTGCACAGTAAATCCTATCAGCATAAATTATATGATAGGAAATTTTGAATAAGATATGATTATTGGGCTTTATTATTTTTTAAATTTTATAAGAGTTTGACTGTAATATTCAACTGTAGTATACCATTTTCACTGCAGTTGATTTGAGTAGTCATTTCATCATAAAACATAAATTGTTTTGCTACCAATAGGGACAGTTTAATTAGTATATTTTTGTTGAAAATGATCAGAAAATGTCAAGCATGTTAACCCGGATCCGAGAATAATCCATAAACTTAACACTACAACCTATCCTTCTTAGTTTTAATTTTAAAAATAGGAAAACTTGTTGTGCATATTAAAAAAAATTGTGTACAACTAGAGTACCCAGCTCTTCTCATACAATTTCTAACATATTCTCAACAAAATCACCCACCTGGATAATAATAGCCATTGAATATGTCGTTTATAAATATGTGGTTACGGATGTCACGTTAGCTAGCTAGGTAGCTACAGATGATAGGGGTCACTCAACCCAGGATTTTGTTGAATTGGGGGTTTAAGCGTAAAACCCTCCACTTCATAATACATTTTTTTACACCCCCAAAATATCTGTGACGTCACAACTTTAAAAATCTGCGCATGCGCAAAAAAACCCACAAATCTGCGCATGCGCAAAAATCCGACAAATCCACCGACATCATGTTCAAGTTGAGTAGGGGAAATCCCCATTATTCAAAATTTGAACAAGGGAAATCCCCAACCTCATCCCCAGGGCATCTTGTATCTTTTCTGACCCTGGGACGGCGATACGAACAGATAGATAGATAGATGGATGTGCATATTTTACATGGCTAGCCTCACAAATATCGAGGGATATACCCTGTCTATTATTTCCAGGAGGGGCCATGGCTTAGATGGAGAGTCCTAGAATATTTAATGCTCATTTTGAGCTACGCAGACTTAATTAGGGCTCGCGCTCTACTAGACAACTCCCGGCAACATCCAACGGCCCACACAGTGTGCCATCTCCCCAATTTCCCTCACATGGCTTGGGTTAACCCGGGGCTATGGTAACATTCACTCGCCCATGTTGAATCGCCGTCAAGAGGAATCGAACCCCGGTCTCCCGCACAGAGTACGAGAGCTATAACCACTAATCTACGGCGCCACAAACATGGCCCTGGAGGAGGCCTCGTCACGTGACCCTCCAATACACAGTTTTTCTGTGTGTAATATTTAATGAGATTTGTCTCAATTAACCAAAGTTTTATATATAACCTTGCAGAGCTAAGCGAGCTCGGCGTTTTACGTCAGAGATACGTGCGGCGAGTTTGTATTGATTCCTCTCATACACAACACACAAACTGCTCGCATATTGCCCTTGATTGTTTTCTAAATGTATAAATATACAATCATGTTATTTAGGCTGCTGTTTACTTGAAGAAATTCAACCAATTTAGTTATGTGTATTTTACTGAATTGGTTTTGGCTAGCAAGCACTGGGTTGCAAAACTTGTAGCTAGGGGAAACTTGGAAATTGGTAAATGATTTGCCCGCCTGACCATAGCACTTCGTTGGTTCTCTAAGGTACAAATATGGCTACATAATTTTCAAATGGTCGTGTCATTCTAGGTGCCTGACTGAAAGTAGCTAGGCAGAAATTTAACTTCATATTAAAACATTTACATTTTTTATTCATTTTGGCTGAACTTTAGAATCTCATTTACTTTACTGTAAGTTCATATCTGTGTCTGCATTAACTGCTTTTATGGTACTTACTAAAAGCAGTAACTACCTGAAACCACCTGAAACGAGCTGAAACCACCTGAAACCAGCTAAAACCATCTGAAACGAGCTAGCCAGGAGCATAATTTTTCTTACCACCAGCAAATTGGAATAGTTAGGTGGGAAAAATTACGCTGTCTTACGATTTTTTGCGTTAAAATTCTGAACGCGCTTTTTCATTGGTTAATTCTATTGTTCTTTGCTGACCCGGTCAATATCGGGAAACCTTTTGTTTTGGGCCAGAATGGCTTCAATTACCCAAAGAAATATAATTAATAGTATTATTTAAGAGAGTAAAATCTGACCACTCCGACTTTGTGCTCAATGGTTGATTGCAATTCGGAGTTTGCTATGAGATGGATTTGAATATTAGGGATTTGTTCTGACATTTGTTTGCGTCTAAGCTTTCGTGTGAGAGAAACTGAATTTGATATGCTCGAAGAAAGCTTAGCTAACCAGAAGGAGAAAACACCTGAAACCACCTTAACCCAATTCAACTTAATTCCGACCCTCCACCAGGGGATAATAACACAACTGGATAATTATCATTAAAAAGTTTCTTGTGGAACTTTTATATATACTAAATATACATAAATAATGTAAAAATAATAAAATAGAAATTTGTAAATATATATAAAAACAAATGAAATATATATATGAACAGATAGCTTCAGTGGTCCAAAGATTTAGAACATTTTAAGAACATTTAAACTTCAAAAAATGACATAAAAGATAGAAATTTAAGGACAATTAAAGAAAGCAAAATTGAAAAAGTTAAGGAACATTATATGTATAATAAATAAAATAGAAATACATAATATATTATGGAGCTGCTACTGCCACAAAGCTAAAACATATAAAAAGGGAATCAAGATAGCTCAGATAAACAGAAAAAAAATTATGGTATAAAAGTTAAGAATGTAGCTCTTTCCTTACATCAATAAAATTTTCGGCTAGTGGATGCCATGCTTTATCACTCAAGTCAATATAATCAATAAGCCCATACCATACGATTTATTGGATAACTTTTCAGTTTAACAATTTACCATAAAGTTTCTAGTCGTATGATTAACAACGAATATGGTTACTGGCCATTATTCTAATGAAATTCTAACGTGTAATTCTTACTACTCTACATATTAAAGATCTGCGATGGAGTGCCAGACAACAAATAAATATGGTACTCTAGCTGTGAATGCACATCTATGCCTAATTTTGGCTGGTTTCCGATGGTTTCAGGTGGCTTCAGGTGGTTTCAGGTGGTTTAGGTAGTTACTGCTTTTAGTAAGTACGCTGCTTTTATATGATGACCAAGATTTTTCTGTACGAGTCCCAAAGTTGCTTTTTTATTATTTTTTGGCACAAAATTTATTTAAACAATAGTTAACTGAAACTGAATTCCTTTATGGTGGACTCACTGCTTGATAGATAGATAGATAGATGTGCATATTTTACATGGCTAGCCTCACAAATATCGAGGGATATACCCTGTCTATTATTTCCAGGAGGGGCCATGGCATAGATGGAGAGTCCTAGAGTATTTAATGCTCATTTTGAGCTACGCAGACCCAATTAGGGCCCGCGCTCTACTAGACAACTCCCGGCAACATCCAACGGCCCACACAGTGTGCCATCTCCCCAATTTCCCTCACATGGCTTGGGTTAACCCGGGGCTATGGTAATATTCACTCGCCCATGTTGAATCGCCGTCAAGAGGAATCGAACCCCGGTCTCCCGCACAGAGTACGAGAGCTATATTGGGTGAAATAGGCTTCAAAAAAGTATTTACTTTAGAAGTCTTTTTTGCTTTTACATTTTGTGGCCTTAACATTTCCAAAAAGCCACCCATTACTGATAAATTCTGTTTTTTCTTTTCCTAATGACATGTTTTTAAAACGCCTTACAGCCTTTTTATTTTTTACTCAACAAGCTCACATTTTATTGCACACACAGATATACAAAAACAAGTCCACATGTGATCTGTTTTGTCGATTCAATGTATCACTGCCTTAATAGTTTAGAAAGAATTGGTATACAACTTTACCAACAGCAAAGTATTGCTACCTTAAAAGAATAAAATGTTTGGGGAATAATTATTTGAGGAAATTATTTTGGGGATTTTGGACCAAAATTAGTTTCATAAAGTTTTAGAGCTCATCAAAATTCTGCTGCTGTTCAAAAAAACGATTTTTAATTGATATATACATCTATTTATTGTTATTATTGTGCTTGGAAAATATTTAAAATGCCAAACTAGCTAACCGTGAAGATTAATTCAGTATTCTCATAAGAGCATCCAATCACAAAAAGATATCAGCAAAAAGATATTCTTTGCAACTAAATTTTTCGTTTACTGGCATAATTTTAGGTTGAATCTTATCTGACCTATTTCTGAGGTTAGAATAGCTTTTAATTTTCTGAACCTGTATCTTAGTCAAAATTGATATGCTGTCAAAAACGGCTTATCGGCGTCTCTGAAAAGGGCTAAATTCTGAAACTCAGAAAGTATGATGATGATAAAACTATTTTTTGGCTCAATTTCATCAAACCAATCTAAAACCATATCATACCAAATCTCAAGTCAATATTTTAATTTTTACTGAAGTTATGGGACGCTATATATACTATATACTCGGTTTAGACTTTTTTTTGTTATTTTTTTATGTTCACTGCTTTGGAATTAGTATTAAAACTCTTGAGATAATATATCACAGTGGTGAGCTGTTTAATATCTACCACTATCTTCAGTACATCCTGGATTTAACCATATACCAGATTGAGCACTCAATCAAAGTGTGACTTAAAATTTGATTGAGTTCGATTTTCTGAAATTTCTTCATAGGGTGTTAAAAAAGGCCTAGCAAGAATCAGTTTAAGAAAATCTACCTTTTCTCTTCCTCAAAATGGCTGTGTAATTTTTTTATGCCTCGTGTAAAATTATCTTTTATCGGATTGGTCTAAAAGTACTCCATAACAAGTTTCAAGTCAATAACTTTATTTTTTTACCGAAGTTATTGCACTTTGGATTTTCTTGAATTAGGCCGGGTAAATTTACAGTCAATGATAAAATGGCTCCGACGGTTAACCTACTGGCTTTTTTTATTTTTTATGGTAACCAAAGCATATAATAAAGTAATAAAATATGCCCACTAATAACAACCTGATATAATTTAAAACGTAATGATACATATATTTTGTAAAAAAAACATTTTCAACATTTTGTGCAAAATTATTTTGTCTATAAAGGACATGGGCGGCACTAGGTCTCTCAGCTAGTAATTTTATGTAACGTCATTCTTTGCATAAAGCTGCAAATTAAACCTGGCCACTTGGAAACAAGTTGAGTTTCTTTCTTTTGTTCTTATCGTCACTTTGTGGCGCCGTAGATTAGTGGTTATAGCTCTCGTACTCTGTGCGGGAGACCGGGGTTCGATTCCTCTTGACGGCGATTCAACATGGGCGAGTGAATGTTACCATAGCCCCGGGTTAACCCAAGCCATGTGAGGGAAATTGGGAAGATGGCACACTGTGTGGGCCGTTGGATGTTGCCGGGAGTTGTCTAGTAGAGCGCGGGCCCTAATTGGGTCTGCGTAGCTCAAAATGAGCATTAAATACTCTAGGACTAAGCCATGGGCCCTCCTGGAAATAATAGACAGGGTATATCCCTCGATATTTGTGAGGCTAGCCATGTAAAATATGCACATCTAGTTTGCTAGGTATAGTGTGCTAGCTAGCTACTTTTCTAGTTTTATTAAACTTTCCCAGCTATTGAAATATTTCCATGTAAGCAGTATTACTTTATGATGTCTTATTTTATACTCTCATTGCTTAGTAATGCTTTTTATTAAATTTTTCACTTTGAAAACAACATGATACATAATACTGTTTCTTCGTGTTCGTCACAGACTCGCCGCCTCGCCAAAATGTTTTGTATGACGCAATAATTATGTGACATATCCGCGCCAATCAGGTTTCATATCGGACCAGCCTCCTCCAGGGCCATGTTCGTATCGCCGTCATAGATAGAGAAATGTATGTTCTGGCACAACCTCAAAATCGCGCACGCACATCAAGTTCTTAAGTGGTCAAACCCCAACAAATCCCTATCGTATGATGTTTAGTCATGCACATCCAGTACAAGTCCTTATAATTCTATGCACATCAAAATCAATGCTGCAAATGAGTAAAAATATTTCTAGCACACATCCAAGGTAGATTACCCCCGCACATTGCTGACGTCATCAAAAATCATACAAAAATAAGTAAAAAGGTAAATTCCCTGAATATTGCTGACGTCAATCAACGCATGCGCAGTAAAGATGTGTTAGTTTTTGAGCAAGATGAAATCCTCTGAAAAATAAAATTCATGCAATAAATGAATACGCACACTGTAAAACAATTACGAGATATCGCAAAATGTCGTGGACTTGGGTATTACAGGCTACGCAAGGCTGAATTGGTTTCTAAAATTCAAGAAGATGATAATTTTAGGAACACGTGCAACAAGGCTGTTGAAAAGGATCCCTACATATTGGAGGATGTACCCGACAAGTTCAAGACGCGAGACATGTGCAGCAAGGCTGTTGAGGAGGATCCCCACCTGTTCGAGTATGTCCCCAACAAAATCAAGACCCAGGATATGTGCAGCAGGGCCGTTGAAAGATCTACCTACCTGTTCATGTACGTGCCGGATCAGTTCAAGACGCAGGACATGTGCAACAAGATAGTTGAGTATTATACCAGCCTGTTCGAGTATGTCCCCAACAAAATCAAGACCCAGGATATGTGCAACAGGGTTGTCGAGTACGATCCCGACTTGTTCAAATATGTTCCGGATCAATTCGAGACGCAGGACATGTGCAACAAGGTCGTTGAGCACAATCCTATTATGTTCAAGTATATCTACGACCATTTCAAGACGGAGCATATGTGCAACATGGCTGTTGAAGGAGAGCCCATGATGCTCGGCTATGTACCAGGCAGGCTCAATACGCTGAAAAGGATCCCTGGGCACTCATGTACGTGCCGGATCAGTTCAAGACGCGAGACATGTGCAGCAAGGCTGTTGAAAATCATCCCTCCCAACTGATATACGTACCGGATTGGTTCGTTAGTAAATAGATGTTGGCGAACAGGAAAAGCAAACTTAAATGGCGAAGAGCCTATCGCCAGAGGAAATCCGAAAAGGCTAGGATTAAGGAGGAGCTTCTTCCATTGGCCTGGAATCCCGATAGGGTCATAGATTGGTGCTTTTCGGAGGATGAAAAGGCAGACCTTGAAAAATTGTGGGGGTAATTCCCAACTTACTTGGCAATCCTCGGACCTGTGTTGGAATATAATAAAATGGTACTCTGATACTGGTGTTCTGTAGAACTGTGCGATAAAGTCAGGTGCCCTATGAGATACAACCCTCCACAAATAAGTACAAAACATACGATGAAATCTGGCTTTGTTCATATTAAAGAAAACATGGCTGCCCATATGGGTGATGATGGTGAGTACGTGTACGAGGGCTACTTTTGTGGTAATGCGTGTTGTTTGGCCTACGTGGAGGAGCGAAAGGTGTATGATAGTGCGTACGAAATATCGATGTGGTTATTGAAAAGGAGCTATAAAGGAAGGCCTGCCCCAGACTGGAGACGCCTCGTCAGATTTGGGGGCGAATTGACGCAAAAGGAATTCCTGACATTAATTTGAATCAAGGTTATCTTACAACAAGGTTGTAAGATAAAATATTGCTACTAATAAATGTGTATGAATTGTCAAACAAAAATGGAGGCCATGGAAAACGTAGTAGCTTTAATCTTTATAGTTGGGCTTGGTCTCTCCCTACCACTAATGGCCCTAGCATTAGTACAAGAATCAGAGAAGGATAAAGAGAATGAGCGAAGGATTCAAGACCTAGAGGATGATGTTTACAACTGTAAATAAATGGAACAATGTAAGGACTGTGAACGTATGCTTGATGAGTATGACAGGTGTATGTGGATGTAGGCTCATGGTAGAGGTTAGGATGCTGTGTTGGTACTGCTACCAGGAATACATCACGTATAACGGGGGTAGCTGTTTATGCAATCCTCGGAGCCTGTTTGAATTTCAATAAAACAAGATGCTACAATTTGAGAATGAGCTTGTCAACACTAAAATTTTCTACAACTTTGCGACTACCTTTACGGACATTAATGATATCAATGTGGACTATCTGACAGTATCGGATGCCATCCCTGCCAATGGAGATAAGGATAAACGGTACATCATAGGATACCATACACGAGACCTCGTAGTAGCCCTCAGGGTAAAAACACCAAAAATCTGGTCCCCGAATGGAGTGACCCGGTACAATGCCAATGCTGCACTAGCGATGAGTCTTGATTTTGAAGAGTACCCCGATTGGGTTGCGAAGTATCGCCAAATCTGGGACAAGATATCCGAGTTGATCTCTGAGCAATTGACGACGGAGTCCGTAAAAAAGGACCGTTACATCAATGCCAAGCTCAAATACTATAAGGACGCTATCACTACTAAATTCCATGGTATGCCAGTACCCTATGATGAGCCATGTCAAGTCAGTGCCATCCTGGCAACCTCGTCCCCAGGGCATCTTGTATCATTTCTGACCCCGGGACGGCGATATGAACATGGCCCTGGAGGAGGCTGGTCCGATATGAAACCTGATTGGCGCGGATATGTCACATAATTATTGCGTCATACAAAACATTTTGGCGAGGCAGGGAGTCTGTGACGAACAGGAGGAAGCTGTTCGTATTAAAATGGCGGAGAAGCTGTATCAGTATATCATGTTTTTTCAAAGTGAAAAATTTAATAAAAAGCATTACTAAGCAATTAGAGTATAAAATAAGACATCATAAAGTAATACTGCTTACATGGAAATATTTCAATAGCTGGGAAAGTTTAATAAAACTAGAAAAGTAGCTACCTAGCAAACTATCAAGATAAGAACAAAAGAAAGAAACTGAACTTGTTTCCAAGTGGCCAGGTTTAATTTGCAACTTTATGCAAAGAATGACGGTACATAAAATTACTAGCTGAGAGACCTAGTGCTGCCCATGTCCTTTATGGACAAAATAATTTTGCACAAAATATCGAAAATGTTTTTTTTACAAAATATATGTATCATTACGTTTTAAATTATATCAGGTTGTTATTAGTGGGCATGTTTTATTACTTTATATGCTTTGGTTACCATAAAAATATACGTCGGAGCCATTTTATCATTGACTGCACATTTACCCGGCCTAATTCAAGAAACTTCAAAGTGCAATAACTTCAGTAAAAAAATAAAGTTATTGACTTGAAACTTGTTATGGAGTACTTTTAGACCAATCCGATAAAAGATAATTTTACACGAGGCATCAAAAAATTACACAGCCATTTTGAGGAAGAGAAAAGGTAGGAAGATTTTCTTAAACTGATTCTTGCTAGGCCTTTTTTAACAATTTCAGAAAATCGAACTCAATCAAATTTTAAGTCACACTTTGATTGAGCGCTCAATCTGGCATATGGTTAAATCCAGGATGTACCGAATATAGTGGTAGATATTGAACAGCTCACCACTTTGACATATTATCTCAAGAGTTTTAATACTAATTACAAAGCAGTGAACATAAAGAATAACAAAAGTCTAAACCGAGTATATAGTATATATAGCGTCCCATAACTTCAGTAAAAATTAAAATATTGACTTGAGATTTGGTATGATATGGTTTTAGATTGGTTTGATGAAATTGAGCCAAAAAATAGTTCTATTATCATCATACTTTTTGAGTTTCAGAATCAAGCCCTTTGCAGAGACGCCGATAAGCCGTTTTTGACAGCATATCAATTTTGACTAAGATACAGGTTCGGAAAATTTTAAAAGCTATTCTAACCTCAGGAATTGGTCAGATAAGATTCAACCTAAAATTATGCCAGTAAACGAAAAATTTAGTTGCAAAGAATGTCTTTTTGTTGATATATTTTTGTGATTGGATGCTCTTATGAGAATACTGAATTAATCTTCACGGCTAGCTAGTTTGGCATTTTAAATATTTTCCAAGCAGAATGATAACAGTAAATAGATGTATATATCAATTAAAAATCGTTTTTTGAGCAGCAGCAGAATTTTGATGAGCTCTAAAAAGTGTGACTTTATGGAACTAATTTTTGTCCAAAATCCCCCCAAAAATTACCTCAAAAAATTATTCCCCAAACATTTTTTTATTTTAAGGTAGCAATACTTTACTGTTGGTAAAGTCGTATACCAATTCTTTCTAAACTATTAAGGCAGTGATACATTGAATCGACAAAATAGATCACATGTGGACTTGTCGATTTCAATTTTCAAACCAGCAAAATGCTGGATTATTTATGTTTTAAACAAAAAAACCCTTGTTTTTGTATATCTGTGTGTGCAATAAAATGTGAGATTGTTGAGTAAAAAATAAAAAAGCTGTAAGGCGTTTTATAAACATGTCATTAGGAAAAGAAAAAGCAGAATTTGTCAGGTAATGGGTGGGTTTCTGGAAATGTTAAGGCCACAAAATGTAAAAGCAAAAAAGTCTTCTAAAGTAAATACTTTTTTGAAGCCTTTTTCACCCAATATAACCGCAAGCGGTGAGTCCACCATATACGAATTCAGTTTCAGTTAACTATTGTTTAAATAAATTTTGTGCAAAAAAATAATAAAAATGCAATTTGGGATTCGTACAGCAAAATCTTGGTCATCATATAAAAGCAGTGATGCAGACACAGATATGAACTTTACAGTTAATGAGAATTCTAAAGTTCAGCCAAAATGAATAAAAAATGTAAATGTTAATATGAAGTTAAATTTCTGCCTAGCTACTTTCAGTCAGGCACCTAGAATGACACGACCATTTGAAAATTATGTAGCCATATTTGCACCTTAGAGAACCAACGAAGTGCTTGGTCAGGTGAGCAAATCATTTACCAATTTCCAAGTTTCCCCTAGCTACAAGTTTTGCAACCCAGTGCTTGCTAGCCAACCAATTCAGTAAAATACACATAACTAAATTGGTTGAATTTCTTCAAGTAAACAGCAGCCTAAATAACATGATTGTATATTTATACATTCAGAAAACAATCAAGGGCAATATGCGAGCAGTTTGTGTGTTGCGTGCCCATCTTAGCGAATTTCTCAAAATGTTTCTCGCAAAAAAGTGAATTTATGAGAGGAATCAAAACAAACTCGCCGCACATATCTGTGACGTAAAACGCCGAGAGCTCTGCAAGGTTATATATAAACTTTGGTTAATTGAGACAAATCTCATTAAATATTACACACAGAAAAACTGTGTATTGGAGGGTCACGTGACGAGGCCTCCTCCAGGGCCATGTTCGTATCGCCGTCCCGGGGTCAGAAAAGATACAAGATGCCCTGGGGACGAGGTTGCCATCCTGGGTATTTCATCTGTGTATATGCAAGGTAAAAACTACTACCCTCAGGTACATGTTGTGGAATGTCGATATAAAGACTTTAAAAAAGAATGGTTGTTGAGTGAGGATTAAAAAAACCATACATTTTATAGGCCCTACAAGACCTATAAAATATATAAAATTAAGGCTTGTAAACAGGTGGGGAATCTAGATACCGCTGGCATGCTGTACAGACTGAAGTTTTTTTAAAACGTCGTTTCTGCCTTCCTCCCGCCCTTTCGCAACTAGTTGGGCACGCTCTCGTTCGTTGATGGCGTCAACGATCCGTTTGAAGCGTTGTCGCATCTGTTCCTTCAATAGCATATATTTTTGCTTCTCTTGCATAATGAGACTAAACTCGTAGTCGCTAATCTCTCGATCCCAGGGCCTGTAGCGTTTTTTGATATGAGGATGAAACGCGTACGAGGCCCTGGTACAACAGACAACCAACAACAAATATGGCGATGAGCATTACGAAGATTTTTATGGTTACTTGTTTATGAAGAAAATATTTATTAATTCACGTTATTTTTTACTTTCCTTGCATCGTTTACAAATTTCGAAGCTGTTCAAAAATTTTAAACATTACTTTTGTTTTCTCACTGATGGTGAAAAAAGGCACCTGACAACTCAAATGGAATGGTGCGATCAAAGTAACAGGTACTTCTCACCTTTTATTGTGACACAATACTTATATTTTTAAAAAAGTTCTCATATGCTAAAAAGTAAAGAAAATCTTGGTAGAAATTTAACTGTAGTGTGTATGCTGAGTACCTGGCTAGATGCTTTTGGTTTGAAGATGCACAAACAATTACAACAATGACAAGTAATTTTTCTTAAAATTCCACACGTGCTAACGACATCTTTTAACAAACTTTTGGGACAAAAATACTAGCTAGAGTATTGAAAAATAAATGGAAATAAATTAGGAAATAAAGTATAGCTAGCTGTATAAACAAAAAGAAATAAATACAAAAAATCACAACTAAATATATATTTTTGTTTTTAGGCAACAAGAAAGAAAATATCACACAACATAAATTATGGTGGATGTGCTGAATGTAGGCTGTTTGCTGAAACTAACCTAAAACGGCTTAGTCAACTTTTCAGAAGTATTGGAACCTAGAAACAGCTTACGAAAAAATACAAGATGTTGTGGGTATCGCAATTTTGCAAACTGATAATATTAATGATATAATCTGTCGTAAATGTAAAAGACAATTCAAGATTTTCTGCCAGAATGCCCAAATAAGCTTTTGGAAAAATTGCAGTCTGACGAGCGTTATATCATCACTTAAAGCTCCTTAACATTATTTTGTTTCAAACGCCTAGTGCTGATTTTATGTCCAGCATAATATAATCTTGCCAATGCTTTCAGCCCTCATCGACACAATTGCTAGGGGTTTTTATGTATGTGTTTGTTTAATACATTTTTTATAAGTTGTAAATTATCCACAAAACCTTAATCCACAATATATAATGTTTGTGGTTTGATATTTTAAGGCTTTCCTTGCCAACTTTTCTCCTTTTTCTGCATAGGTATACATTTTTTCTGTTTGGATTGACAGATATTATTGTTAAGGTTCTTATTTCAGGTATAATATGTTCCATTTAAGTCACTGTTTTTCCGGTTCCAGTAGCTGTGTGACAAGTGTGTAGCTTTGAGCTACAACCCCGGAAAAAATATTTGGGAAAAATGTGATAAAACTTCTTTCCTTATTTTTTTGTCATAACTCCTTTTAACTGTTCCCCTTTCCCCCCAAAGTCAATGTTGTTCCCCTCTAAGGTTCCTGGAGTACTTCTGCAAAGGCCACTAAAAAGTGGCAAAGGCCACTAATATATATATATATATATATATATATATATATATATATATATATATATATATATATATATATATATATATATATATATATATATACATATATATATACATATATATATACATATATATATATATATATATATATATATATATATATATATATATATATATCACTAGATTGACCTTAAGGTGACAATGCGTGCGCAGAAAATGCCCCCTTAGGCGACAGTTGTGTTAAGGTGACAATTTTCCGTCACCCTAACGTTTACATGCAATTTTCATAAATTTGCCAGAGGATACTTTTTTAGGGATTTTCACACTTTGTTCCCATTAGGCTAAACACTACCTGGTAGAGTTTTTGGGTGCCTGTGATAAAGGCCCTGTCAATTACAGGGTATTGAAAATCGGGGGTATATATCGTTAAATTTGTCGCCTGTCAAAAAAAGTTACTGAAGGGCGACATTGACTTTTAACCCCCTTGTGCTTGCTATCTCGGATGTATATTAAAGCATCTTCTTTGTTTTTTTACCACATCTTTCCCAGGCTCTACTATCCCAAGAGTACTTTAATTTTAGATGGAAGGCTAGGGAGAAAATAGCGAATAAAAAAGATATACATAACCTTAGCTCTGTTTTTTTCTCAATCGCGGGGGCCATATTGAAATTTTGTTTTGTCCGCCGTGATACTCCTTCCAGTTGGTTCATGTGAGTGTTACGTTTGTTTTTTTAGGAGCAGTACCTTCTAAATCTTGTTTTTGTGTCGTTTATGTCTTTCATTCATTAGTAGTAATATCTATTTCGTATTTAGTAGTAGTTATATTTATTTCACAGCTACAAGAACGTTTAGTTTAGCTAGCTAGCTATAACTATACCTTATAGCTAGGTTGAATTATTTGGATGGTGTAGCTAGATGCTCCTAGCCTTGCCTGTTTAATATGCTAGCCTGCTGGCTGCTACTTTTACTTAGCTAACAAACTAGGTACAGTAGTGATTTTTATTTTATGTGGTCTGGCTGATTTTGAGGGGTGCAGCTAGCTACACTAAACAATCATTTCTGTGTGATGGACCACAATGGTCATTCTAGTGTGTTCTAAAGTTTCCATACACTATGGAAATTTTATAGCTCAATTAGCTAGCTAATGGTGGTCTTTTAGGCTTAACTTACAAACAGAAGTATTTACATAACTTCATAACATTTAAAAATGAATATTAATCACAATGATAAGGGAGCGTTCACATATCACGGCTGTTTCGAAGCGGACAAAAATGTTACGAAAAAATAATTCGAATTACCCTCTCAGTTAAAACAGGATATCTCAAGAACGAAATAAAAATTTTATATTCTGTAAAAAGAATAATAATCTCAGATAAATTGTCCATATTATTAAAAGAAAAATTTTTTTGGACACCTGTCCGAAATTGGTATATTTAGGCCAAAATGTCTAAAAATGACTTAAAAATTATCATTTAGATGAATGTCTTCCACAATATCTCTGGAATAAAGTTAAGGAAACATGTTTTTTATGGTCCACAGGTTAGGTTAAGTATCTGGAATGAAAATTACTTAATTTTATTACTGTCCGAAATTGTCCAAAGGGTTATTTTTGGGCCAAATGTGAGACCTATGTGAAAAACGGACTTTAGAGCCTCAATGTATGCTTAAAGTTCGTTTATTAACTGAATAAAAAACATTACTTTGGATTCTAAGGCCATTAAAGATGATGTAGATGACATATTAGTCTGTCCGAAATTGTCCAAAGGGTTATTTTTGGGCCAAATGTGAGAAATTATGTGAAAAACGGCCTTTAGAGCCTGAATGTATGCTTAAAATTCGTTTATTAACTGAATAAAAAACATTACTTTGGATTCTGAGGCCATTAAAGATGATGTAGATGTAATATTTAACTGTCCGAAATTGTCCAAAAGGTCACTTTTGGTCCTAAGGGTTTTCGGGCCAAATATGTGACATCATACATTAAATAAAACGTCATTCAGAGTCGACGGTTTCAACATTCTAGTTTATCATGCTAATAGAAAATATCTCAAGTTGTGCATAAATAGTTTATTTATTATATACATTAAATATATACAAAGCAATCATTTTGTGTTTCTTTATAAATTGTATAAAATAGCACCCAATCTTGTGATAAAGCCAAGATTAGCTAGCTAGCTAGCCATAAACATCTTTGATTTCAACAATTTCATCTTGAGAAAGCCCACCAAAGTCTTAACTAAATATAAAAAAGAAGTATTAAGTGACTTAGCTACAAAACACGATGCAAAATGCAAAACTGTAGGACCAAAAAATAGCTACTTTACAGAAAAATACAAAACAGAAGAAAAAAGATTAAAAAAGATAACAATTAGCCACGTTTGAAGTTTTACAAGCTATAAAACAATTTCTTAAAATCAAGGGTGATCTTATAGCAAAAAAATAATATTAAAATCCCTGCAAAATAAAGTAGTTTACTGTTTTGTCCCTTACCTCGTGCTCTGCCAAACTTTAGCTAGCTTCAAAATTGATAAGACACCGTTGTCTCGCTTATTCCAACATTTTCGAAAAATCCCGGTTACGAACTGGGATTCCCGGCTCGAGCAATCAAGTCCAAAGTAAACACTGGGTCGCCGTAATTTTGCTGGGAAAAACCATACCTACCAAAACATTAAACGCCATCGCTGTGACTTGCTTAGAAGTTTAGATAATTATTTAATTAGACAGAAAAGGGATCACACTAATCAAATTCCCGAGCACCACTTTGGAAACTTTTTCTCCTCTTTTTTAGCGCCTGAAGAAGACTTTAACTTAAAATTTAAGTAGTTTATAGTTTGCGAGACGAACGGTGCACGGTACCGGCCGATAGAACCATGTTTCCAGGCCCCCCATACCAATTTTCAAGTCCGTAGCTAGTAGCGCGGCGTTGGCACAAGGTTGGAAAGATGGTATACTTTCGCCAAAAATAATGTTTTTTTTAGTTTTGTGTGTTTTGTTCGAAGAAATAACTCGAAATTTATAACACACATGTATAACGTATTTATATATTTAAAAAGGAGAAAAGTAGATCGTTTTAATACTTTTTAATTCAGTAAAATTAAAAAAATACAAAAAAAGTTTCAATAACTTAAAAAATGATAAAAATACAAAATTTCAAAAAAAATTGTGGAAGCCATTTTAATTTTGTCCGCGGTTTGACCGTAGCGAAACAGCCGTGATATTATACGTAATCAATTTTTTGCCAATTTTCTACTCCCCCCTCCTCCATGTAATCAGTCGTAATCATTTGGTTGACCTTCTCCCAAAATTACGTCATCATCTACTTAACCCCCCCCCCCCTGGCGAATACAAACGCTTTAGATAGTTGATATTTTTCACACTCATGATAAAATATGCTGTTAATTTTTTTTGATTTGCTTATGTCATCAAACCACTTGACCCCTCCTCCCTCCCCCATAATCAAGCGTAAGCAATTTCGATGACCCCCCCTTCCCCCTACTTGATTACGTAATATGTGAACACTCCCTAATAATAAGGCCACCGGTCGAAAAATATGTTTGGTTAGCGTCATTTCTAATTACAAAAGTGAGTCGGTCGGATAAAAATTTTTCCCGAAAAATTACAAAAATACTAGATTTCGCAGCCAAATTTTGTTATTTGTTTTAAATGTATTCCGGCTGAATTTTTAGCCTCCGTTTCAAGTTCCATTTTTGACAATCAACGTCGTTCCCATGGTTTTTGCTTGTATTGCCGTATAAATGCGAAGCAGGAAAATATAGCACTGAATAGTGCAGCGCAGTCCCCTATCGAAATAGCATTCAGACGTAACAACAGTAATTCGGAGGACCGCTGAAAAGGTAAATGGTGGATTTTGTTGCGTGTAGAAGATTGTTCGTGGATTGTGTGGTTTATTTTTTACAAATTTACCGACTCCCCGACTCGACTTTCACCTTTCAAAGTGATTGGGTCAGGTGACGCTAACCAATTATATTTTTGAGGGTGGCCTAATATGTTACGTTGGAAACAGTTTTAAAACAATTTAAACTCCAACAAACTTAGGAGTGTATTGAACAATTGGGAAACAAAGTTAAAACAATTTTTATTCAAATAACGTGAAATGAAGTGAAATAACTTTGATATAAAAAAAATGTGTCAAATTTGTATAGCTAGAGATTGTTTCCAACAAAGATTCTTAAAATATATTTTAGTGAAACAACTTAAAACGAAAGGGAAATGACTTAACAGTTTCTGAAAAAGTATTTTGAAACTATATTATTATACCCTTGTCTGTCTGTCCTGAAAAATGGTAACCGCAATAGAGAGACACACAAAATGCGGTAAAAAAGGAGCGACAAACCAGTGGATTTATCAACGGACTGCTGACTAGTTTTTTAATTTTTTTTTAAATTTTTTTATTGAGATTGTTTCCAACAAAGAGTTATGTCACTTTTAGGTAGATTTTTAAAACATGTTTTTGATTTTTGATTTTTTTCTTTGGCATGCACGATCACACATGCATTTGCAGGCACACCTGCAAAATTGTTTGGACAAATTATAAATTGCATATATGCAAGTTACAGTTAAGCATGATCTTAATTTTTATACATTGAATGTTAAAATTTTTTTATAAAACCATTTCATATAAACTTGCTGTATAAATTTTGTTTTTTTAAATGCGATCTCTTGAAATTGTTTGTCGTTCTTTACATGTACATGATATAATACTTGCATAATATATCATTACGTATATGCTAGATAACACTTGTGTATCCTAATGGAGGAGGGTGTTACTACAAGTATATATATATTTAACCTGTTTATTTTATTTATTTATTTTAACTGTGTTGTGTGCTAATGTGCACTTAAAATTATTATATAAATGTGTTAAGAAAAAAATGCACTAAAAAGAGTTAATCATTTTATCATTTTCTAGACTGCAAAGACATATTTCTAAAATTCTGTTTTGATTTATATAGTTGTTGGCATTCTCAGTTCCATATTTCGTAATGTGTCAGCTTAGATTTTGAACACATATATTAAATTCTGTTTTTCTGCAGTTTACAATCTCATATTTCCTGAATTTCCAATGTCGCATTTAGATTTTTAAAGTATGTGTATGCTATGCTATATATGTATACTATTCGAAAATCCGTACAGTACCACCTGAATGTAATGTTACATGTACACGCATTTTACGACGTTGCGTAATGAAGTCATGTTTACATAAAAGAATTTCATGTGTCTATTGTTTTAATGTTATCTGTAATTGCGTGTGTTAACAATGATAGTATATGGAAAACCTTTGTTCGAAATTCGAAAAGACATGCATGTTATTGTTTCAATGTATTAACAATCACAAAATATCAACTATAATAGTCAGGAATAATATTAACACTCTTTTAAAAAGTTTTGGTTTTTGTTGCAATTTTTTTTATTATCACGCTAAAAAAGTTTTGATTCTTCTCATAAATATGTTTTTTTTATTGCTCTAAAATAAGTTTTAGTTTTTTTGAAAGCGTTTTTTCTTATCGCAGTAAAAAAGTTTTAATTCTCCTCAGAAATATTAGTTTTACTCATTGGGTTAAAATAACCCGATGAGAAAAACAAGTGTTGCAAGTGTTTTTTCACTAAAAAGTGTTTTTATACATTTTATTATATTGCGCTAAAAATTCTTATTAAACTATGGTTCCTGGCTGGTTATCAAATGAAATCAATAATAATTGTATACCATATCTTTTATAGGTAAACATATGTTGATTAGTTGAAATTTTCGCTTTTTAACTTGAAATCTAAAAGTTGCACCATATTTGGATCAAAGGTCCTGGTGTACACCCTGTTTCCGTTGGTCACGCAAGAGCTGAATAATTTTTCTCCGTATTGTGTTTTGACGTGCCACTCTATTCATAAGCCAGTTACAAAATTCGTCTTTGTTGATGAAGTTTGAATTTGAATAATTTTGTTTTCGGATATTTTCGACAAACCGTCCATTTTGTTTGTATGTTTGTAATGACCAGACAGCTTGGGCAGTTGCTGTCTGTACTGTCATAAAGTGTGGAACGACAAGAATGAGAATGTGCCCATAACAGAGTGTGCGTTATTCGTATACAGCCAAATATGTTATATGCATAATAAGTACTTGATCAATTAGGATGCAACATTAATATTGAAATGTCGCCTTAGTTATGTTTTTATATTAAATTGTGTTATTATATTGTTATCAATTTCGTATTTGTTGAAATTTGAAATGTCGCCTTTAAGTACATTTTGAAAGCATATAATAAATTCTGTTATTATTCAGTTTTTGTATTAACAATTTCATAGTTCTTGAAATTTAAAATGTTGCCTCTAAGAAGATTTTTAAAGCATATAATAAATTCTTTTAATATTCAGTTTTTGTATTCACATTTTGGTATTTCTTGAAATTTGAAATGTTGCCTTTTAGTAGATTTTGAAACCAAAATATATATGTATTAAATTCTGTTAACATTCAGTTTTTGTATTCGTAATTTCGAATTTCTTGAAATTTGAAATGTTGCCTTTAAGTAGATTTTGAAAGCATATAATACATTCTGTTAGTATTTACAATTTGGTATTTCTTGAAATTTGAAATGTCGCCTTTAGGTAGATTTTGAAACATAATATATATGTGTTAAATTCTTTTAATATTCAGTTTTTGTATTCACATTTTGGTATTTCTTGAAATTTGAAATGTTGCCTTTTAGTAGATTTTGAAACCAAAATATATATGTATTAAATTCTGTTAACATTCAGTTTTTGTATTCGTAATTTCGAATTTCTTGAAATTTGAAATGTTGCCTTTAAGTAGATTTTGGAAGCATATATAATACATTCTGTTAGTATTCACTTTTTGTATTCACAATTTGGTATTTCTTGAAATTTGAAATGTCGCCTTTAGGTAGATTTTGAAACATAATATATATGTGTTAATTTCTGTTAATATTCGGTTTTTGTATTCACATTTTGGTATTTCTTGAAATTTGAAATGTCGCCTTTAGGTAGGTTTTGGAAGATAATATATATGTGTTAAATTCTGTTAATATGCAGTTTTTGTATTCACATTTTGGTATTTCTTGAAATTTGAAATGTTACCTTTAGGTAGATTTTGAAACATAATATATATGTGTTAATTTCTGTTAATATTCAGTTTTTGTATTCACAATTTGGTATTTCTTGAAATTTGAAATGTCGCCTTTAGGTAGATTTTGAAACATAATATATATGTGTTAATTTCTGTTAATATTCGGTTTTTGTATTCACATTTTGGTATTTCTTGAAATTTGAAATGTCGCCTTTAGGTAGGTTTTGAAACATAATATATATGTGTTAATTTCTGTTAATATTCAGTTTTTGTATTCACAATTTGGTATTTCTTGAAATTTGAAATGTCGCCTTTAGGTAGATTTTGAAACATAATATATATGTGTTAATTTCTGTTAATATTCGGTTTTTGTATTCACATTTTGGTATTTCTTGAAATTTGAAATGTCGCCTTTAGGTAGGTTTTGGAAGATAATATATATGTGTTAAATTCTGTTAATATGCAGTTTTTGTATTCACATTTTGGTATTTCTTGAAATTTGAAATGTTGCCTTTAGGTAGATTTTGAAACATAATATATATGTGTTAATTTCTGTTAATATTCAGTTTTTGTATTCACAATTTGGTATTTCTTGAAATTTGAAATGTTGCCTTTTAGTAGATTTTGAAACCAAAATATATATGTATTAAATTCTGTTAACATTCAGTTTTTGTATTCGTAATTTCGAATTTCTTGAAATTTGAAATGTTGCCTTTAAGTAGATTTTGGAAGCATATATAATACATTCTGTTAGTATTCACTTTTTGTATTCACAATTTGGTATTTCTTGAAATTTGAAATGTCGCCTTTAGGTAGATTTTGAAACATAATATATATGTGTTAATTTCTGTTAATATTCGGTTTTTGTATTCACATTTTGGTATTTCTTGAAATTTGAAATGTCGCCTTTAGGTAGGTTTTGGAAGATAATATATATGTGTTAAATTCTGTTAATATGCAGTTTTTGTATTCACATTTTGGTATTTCTTGAAATTTGAAATGTTACCTTTAGGTAGATTTTGAAACATAATATATATGTGTTAATTTCTGTTAATATTCAGTTTTTGTATTCACAATTTGGTATTTCTTGAAATTTGAAATGTCGCCTTTAGGTAGATTTTGAAGCATAATATATATGTGTTAATTTCTGTTAATATTCGGTTTTTGTATTCACATTTTGGTATTTCTTGAAATTTGAAATGTCGCCTTTAGGTAGGTTTTGAAACATAATATATATGTGTTAATTTCTGTTAATATGCAGTTTTCGTATTCACAATTTGGTATTTCTTGAAATTTGAAATGTTGCCTTTAGGTAGGTTTTGGAAGATAATATATATGTGTTAAATTCTGTTAATATGCAGTTTTTGTATTCACATTTTGGTATTTCTTGAAATTTGAAATGTTGCCTTTAGGTAGATTTTGAAACATAATATATATGTGTTAATTTCTGTTAATATTCAGTTTTTGTATTCACAATTTGGTATTTCTTGAAATTTGAAATGTCGCCTTTAGGTAGATTTTGAAACCATAATATCTGTTAAATTCTGTTAATATTCAGTTTTTGTATTCACATTTTGGCATTTCTTGAAATTTGCAATGTCGCCTTTAGGTAGATTTTGAAACATAATATATATGTGTTAATTTCTGTTAATATTCAGTTTTTGTATTCACAATTTGGTATTTTTTGAAATTTGAAATGTTGCCTTTAGGTAGATTTTGAAACATAATATATATGTGTTAATCTCTGTTAATATTCAGTTTTTGTATTCGTAATTTCGAATTTCTTGAAATTTGAAATGTCGCCTTTAGGTAGATTTTGAAACCATAATATCTGTTAAATTCTGTTAATATTAAGTTTTTGTATTCACATTTTGGTATTTCTTGAAATTTGAAATGTCGCCTTTAGGTAGGTTTTGGAAGATAATATATATGTGTTAAATTCTGTTAATATGCAGTTTTTGTATTCACATTTTGGTATTTCTTGAAATTTGAAATGTTGCCTTTAGGTAGATTTTGAAACATAATATATATGTGTTAATTTCTGTTAATATTCAGTTTTTGTATTCACAATTTGGTATTTCTTGAAATTTGAAATGTCGCCTTTAGGTAGATTTTGAAACATAATATATATGTGTTAATTTCTGTTAATATTCGGTTTTTGTATTCACAATTTGGTATTTCTTGAAATTTGAAATGTTGCCTTTAGGTAGATTTTGAAACATAATATATATGTGTTAATTTCTGTTAATATTCAGTTTTTGTATTCGTAATTTCGAATTTCTTGAAATTTGAAATGTCGCCTTTAGGTAGATTTTGAAACCATAATATCTGTTAAATTCTGTTAATATTCAGTTTTTGTATTCACATTTTGGCATTTCTTGAAATTTGCAATGTCGCCTTTAGGTAGATTTTGAAACATAATATATATGTGTTAATTTCTGTTAATATTCGGTTTTTGTATTCACATTTTGGTATTTCTTGAAATTTGAAATGTCGCCTTTAGGTAGATTTTGAAACATAATATATACAGTGTTAATTTCTGTTAATATTCAGTTTTTGTATTCACAATTTGGTATTTCTTGAAATTTGAAATGTTGCCTTTAGGTAGATTTTGAAACATAATATATATGTGTTAATCTCTGTTAATATTCAGTTTTTGTATTCGTAATTTCGAATTTCTTGAAATTTGAAATGTCGCCTTTAGGTAGATTTTGAAACCATAATATCTGTTAAATTCTGTTAATATTAAGTTTTTGTATTCACATTTTGGTAAATCTTGAAATTTGAAATGTTGCCTTTAGGTAGGTTTTGGAAGATAATATATATGTGTTAAATTCTGTTAATATTCAGTTTTTGTATTCACAATTTGGTATTTCTTGAAATTTGAAATGTTGCCTTTAGGTAGATTTTGAAACATAATATATATGTGTTAATCTCTGTTAATATTCAGTTTTTGTATTCGTAATTTCGAATTTCTTGTAATTTGAAATGTCGCCTTTAGGTAGATTTTGAAACCATAATATCTGTTAAATTCTGTTAATATTAAGTTTTTGTATTCACATTTTGGTATTTCTTGAAATTTGAAATGTCGCCTTTAGGTAGGTTTTGGAAGATAATATATATGTGTTAATTTCTGTTAATATTCAGTTTTCGTATTCACAATTTGGTATTTCTTGAAATTTGAAATGTCGCCTTTAGGTAGATTTTGAAACATAATATATATGTGTTAATTTCTGTTAATATTCAGTTTTTGTATTCACAATTTGGTATTTCTTGAAATTTGAAATGTCGCCTTTAGGTAGATTTTGAAACATAATATATATATATGTGTTAATTTCTGTTAATATTCAGTTTTTGTATTCGTAATTTCGAATTTTTTGAAATTTAAAATGTCGCCTTTAGGTAGATTTTGAAACCATAATATCTGTTAATTTCTGTTAATATTAAGTTTTTGTATTCACATTTTGGTATTTCTTGAAATTTGAAATGTCGCCTTTAGGTAGGTTTTGGAAGATAATATATAGGTGTTAAATTCTGTTAATATGCTGTTTTTGTATTCACATTTTGGTATTTCTTGAAATTTGAAATGTCGCCTTTAGGTAGATTTTGAAACATAATATATGTGTTAAATTCTGTTAACATTCTGTTTTTGTTTTTGCTAGTTCTTCTTTCTTGAAATTTGAAATGTCGACTTTAAGTAGATGTTGAAGGCATATATATTAAATTCTGTTAATATTCAGTTTTTTTGTATTGACAATTCCATATTTCTTAAAACTTGACATGTTGCCTTAAAGTAGATTTTGAAACCATAATATTAAGTTCTCTGAATATTCAGTTTTTTGTATTCTCAATTTCATATTTCTTGAAATTTGAAATGTCGCCTTTTGGTAGATGTTGAAAGGATAATATTAAATTCTGTTAATATTCAGTTTTAAAATAAATATCAATATTTTTACATGATATTTACATTTCTGATGACGATCTGTTTTACAAATGTGTCCTGGGGCTAAAGAAATAGATTGTTAAAAAAGTTAAATCGTATACATATAAATAAAAATAGTACCGAGGCATTAGTGGTGTTAAAATAATAGGTTAAAAACTGAGGTTTCAATAATTTCTTAAAATTTTCATATGATTTCTCTGTCCTCAAACGTAATGGTAATTTGTTCTAAACACTTGCCCCATAAAATAAAAACCGTCTTTGCAAGATCTAGTTTAAATCGTGGAAGTTTCAAAATGCGTTGATTCTTTCTCGTATTTTTCGTAGGATTCACCTTTTCGATGTAGTTGATAAAGTTATAACAAGTTTCACCGTCAATACATTTACGTACAATACAGCAACTGTTTCTCAATATCTTGTTATGGATTGTACTAAGATCTTATGTATTTGTGATGCACCTTGCTCGATTATCAAGTGAAGCGATTGAGTGTCGTTTAAATTCAAAGTGATAATGCTGTTAAAGGAGGTACGACCATAGTGTTGTAAATTGTGGTTGCTATATCGGTATCCAACTGCCGTTTTAGGGCAGACAACAACCGAAGTCTATCCAATTCTTTGTTATACACACTACTATAATTTTAATTTAATGAAAGTTTAGAATCGACAATGGAGCCCAGGTATTTATAGCTAAATGTTTGGTGCATCTCCACCAAGTTATAAACTAATTTGAAAGCTTTTTGTACGGCTTTTAACAACCTTTTACTTGTTCCGATTAACACTGGTTCGGTTTTTTCTTTCTTTAAGTTAATTATTAAATCGTTATCATGTAAATACTTTGCAACGTTCGTTAGTTCTTTGTTTAAAACATTTTTAATTACGTGAATGATCTTGTTAAAGAAAATTAGGAATAGCAAGGGCCCCAAAATAGACCTTTGTGGGACACCACATTGAAAATGTTCGACTTATGATTTCACATTATCTAAAAGAACTTGCTGTGAACGATTAAATAAATATAATGTAAACCAATCAAGTTCGTTGTTTTTATAGAAGTCAGTGTATTCCCTCTCGTTTTCCATATCGTGTGTTGAACAATCCATTGAGTTGTTGAATTGTAATTCGGTTGCAACACAATTTCTAGTTCTCTAGCATATTTTTAAAAACCAATTGTTCTGTTACGAGCGAACATAGTGTTACAGTAGGCTCTTTGGTTCATTGCTTATTTAAAACTAACTAACTGAATAATGAGAATAATGTCAGTTGATTTCTACCGTCATCGGAGTTTTCGGCCCCGTCGGAGCACGACCCAAAGGATCGTTTTGTTTCATGATGTGATACGTGACTGTTTCATGATGTGATACGAGCTACTCGAGTGAATAAAGGTCGGTTAGAAGTCATGTGCTGCTTTATATATATTTATATTTAAACGGGCCGTTATCGACTGTTGTTCGTATTTTTCAAAAAAGCGCAATGTGGATTATAGCTGTTGCCATAGCGATATAGGTTATAATCAATTTAGAAGGTTTGTTGCAACTTTGTACTTGGTTTCTTTTATAAATAAATTGCAAGTTACGCCTAATTTGAGAGTTGCACAAGGTTAAAGGTACACATGCGTTACATTTTGTTAAAGAGCAGTACCAACAGACCGTTCTGCGGTGTGTTATAGTCTGAGATTTTTAGGTACAATGCAAGTGCATATTGTTGCTATGGTAATGTGAATGGCGGAACAAGTTAGTTTCCAGTAATAGAACAACTTTCTTAAAGAAAGAGAGACAAGTTCGTTGTTATGTAGCTTGATAGTAAATCGCAGTGTGAAAGTAGGTAGCCAGTTGTGTTACACATAATTAAATGGTAATCATTTTACGATTTGTTGAAAACTAGTTACCAGTCTCTTCGATCCACCTTTAAATATTAAAGGTAGTAAGACATTGGAATGGGGTTTAAATTGGTTTCTTCCGTGTGAGGATATGAAATATATTTGCAAGAACGTTTTGAAAAAACACAGTGTATATTATCAATACGTATATTTTTGATTAAATAAATTAAGCTAAAATTACAAAAAAATTTCAGCCGTCAGAGTTCTCTTGTCGCCCTTTTTCATTTTTGTCCGGATTAGGTGGTCCTGAATGTTTTTGTGTTTTTTGAATGAAATAAAAGGTTTTGTTGGAAATATTTTATGTAGTTCCCGGTCGTTTGTAATAATTGACCAATGTTTGTTCAGAATATTTTTAAGGGGCAGTAAACCCTTGTGGTAAGGTACCACAAAGGGCAAAACATCGTTATTGCAGACGGTGTTAATTGTTTCTGCGTTACTATCTTGTTCACTTTTACTTTTATTATTATTCACGTGGACACTGTTGGTAATTTGTTTGCGTATCTTGTTATCAAGAACATCCTCCTGGTTCATCCTTGATACTATCTGAAAAATTTGGTTGACCATCATGAATTTGTATCCACGTAGAAGTAGGTTGCCTTTCAGTTGATTTAATTCCCTACAAAGTAGTTGGTTGTCTTTTGTTATCATACGATAGCGCAGTGCTTGGGAGTAGACTATACTCCGTTTAGTGTTGTATGGATGGTAAGAATTGTAATGTAACAGCGTTGGAGTGTCGGTTGGTTTGACATAGTTTTATTTTGAGTTCTCCCGTTTTAAACCCTTATATCTCATTAACCGCTCATCAAAAGCACTTGATCATATACATTTTCTTGATCAGCAGTTTAAGCTCTACACAATAGAGGCAACGTGAAAACAATGTTCTAATTTTTTATTTGTGGATGGATTGCTGACGTCATTAAAAAAACTACAACAATCTATTTTTCCATTGTCCTTCTGCCGTAGTGGATTTTTCCACGGGCCTTATCGACTAGTTAATTATTAATACTGTACCAATGTTCAATCAAATATAAGTAATTAAATGAGGCTAAATACGTATACAATATAATATATAATATACCAAAATTATCATTCATCAAACTCTAATGGTGTTGCCTCTGCCTCTTTTATAAAGGCACAAGTAGATAAGTATGTTGTGTAACTAATAAACAATGACCCCACGCGATCGATAGTTTAAATTACAATAGGTCGCAAGATCAATTTTAGCAAGCTATTTTGCGCAAACTCTGTTGTGTTCTTATGCTTGCAAGTAATTTTTCGTTTTTATTTCTTTTTCCACGTTATCTCGTTACTTTATACTACTTTGTTCTTTTAGCATATAATACTATTTTGAAGTTAGTTATTATAGAAAATATGGTCCACAATGGCTAAAGTAACTTTGACAATTGTGGTTGTGAATATGATTTACGACGGCATTTTTTTGCCGCGGAATGCTGTCATAAATTATAAATATGCTGGATTTTTATCGCCATGCTTTATTCCTAATTCAGAAGGCTGCTAGCATGGGTTGGGCAGTATAATAATGATTTTCCAACCTAATCTAGACGACTATGTCAATTTAGACCCCTACAGCAAATCTATCTTGATTGATTGCACACCTTGGTAATTGTCTGTGTGATATTTCTTCCTTTTTATGTATATACACGTTTATGTACTCATATTGTAAGGGGATTTTGAAGCAATTTCAAATATAAATGTGAAGTCTATTTCATTAGTGATTTTGTATGTATGTATATGAAACAATTCTATTTGAAAAAAATAAAAAGGTTATACCCATACACAATAAATTTAAAACACAGACTGTAAAAATAATTGTTTTCACCCTTGTAAATTTAAAGGGGAATTTTGGTCAAAAAAATAATTGTATTTTATATTTCCATGTATTTGATACTTATAAAAATAGAAAAAAATTTTCTTTGTTAAACTTGTAGTTCTGAAAGGTTGACACAAACTTTTTGAAAATGCTTCTTTTTTTAAAAAAAATGTGTCAGAAAAAAAACTACTTTCCAACTCATGTATGAAATTTCACAGTTCAAAACATTGCATCGCGTGAAAGATTCACAACACAGGCTACACAGCTTTCTAGAAGAACCTACTTTTCTCTAGCTTTTTTTTTGTGTGTTTAAAACCATAACTCTATATATTTCCATGAAATATTGCACTTTGCATTGATAAAAACATGCCTACGAGCACAAGAATTGACACAAAATTTTGCGTAGCATGAGTATCATCTTAAAATCATTCAACTCTCCTTCGCACATATTTTTTTCTGTATCATTTGCTACTGCCAAAAACCAAAAAAAAACTTTCCTTTTAGGAACACAAGGTGTAACCGAATCTGAAACTTTTGTATTGTTTGTCTTAGTAATCCAGTACTAACCACTGCACTGTCTGCCTGCAGTATTTTGTGGAGAACCCATTAGTTTAGCCTAAAACTTTCATTTAAAATAATAGATTTTTATTACCCCGTTTTACGAAAGCACATGTTCTTAACAGACTTCTTTCGATGTCAGAAAAACATTCAGTGCTGGGAAATCAAATGCTAACATGGAAAAGAAGCAAAATAAAAAATACGTAACATAACGTCCACAGTCAAAATATATTCAGCATTTTAAAAGGTATAGATCATATTTACAGCCATAAAAAGTTCTTACCTGTCTGTAGCAACGTTCTGATCGACCACAGAGTGGCTGCGCCATCTTTTTCTCGTGTCAATCTCATTTGTTGCTTTAGTCTGATAGTAATTTTCTGAAGAAAGTGCCACTAGTGTTTTACTAATTTGGTGCGAACTTTCTCACCAACTATTTTTAGGGTGTCAGGAAAAAAGTTCGCATGCTCTATTTTTTTATTCATGGTTATGTAATCACACTATAGACTGGAAAGCAAGTCATTATGTATTGTAGGAATTTTTTACAACTGGGAATAGAACGCATATTTTACATTTCAAACAAAAAGAATGTTGTACATTCTGAAGAAGACAGCGTGGATGAACTTCGTTTATTTGTGCTAATGATTGTGGATCTTTCTCTTTAGTTAAAATAAAATCAAACATTTGGTGTCGATTTTGTTATTTATCTATTGTGGCACCAAAGAAGCGAAACTTTGTTTTTTTATCAGTTGCTCTATTCGGTAAGTGGGGAGTGAAATTTAGCATTCTGCATCTGCAAATGCTTTTTGAATATATATACATTGTGTAAGGAATTTGCAAGTCTATCAATAAGAAAATAACACCTGAGCAATAAATCGCTCTCCCAAAGGTTACAATAATTTAGACTGGGCAAGCAATCTGAATGAATAAAATAAGTTTATAAACGAATATTTTATTACAAAATCTTGTATTATTTTTCTGCAAATAATAAGATAACATTGATTTCCATGTGAGGTGAATTGATATTACTCAGCCAGAAAAACTTTTTGTGGAATTGGAGGAGCAATTATTGGCTCAGCTAGTTTCTCATTTCCCAGAATCGGGTGAGCCTTTGCAAGAGCAATGGCCCCCTTTATTGATAGGCCTGAATTTTTTTTTAGACTTAGTCGTCATGCGTAAGAAGTATGTGAGGTTAACGAAAAAGACCTGGACAGAGGAAGATATTGCAAATGCACTTCATAAAAGTTAGAGGGATGCATCATGCAGGACAGTAAGGAGAGGAGAGGAGATTGAGCCTTACCAAACATCTGGTATGGCATGTGTACCAATGGCTGGGTAACAACAGAGATATTCATGAGTGGTTTACGAAATTTGCTAGTGAGATTAAGGAACGGCCACTGCTGTTAATATTCGATGGACATCTCATGTTTCTCTGCCAGTGGTAGAAAAAGCCATCGAAGAGGATATAACGTTAGTGAAGTTTCCACCGCATGTAACTGAAAAGTTATGACCACTTGATGTTGCTTGTTTTGGCCCTTTAAAACAGAAGTATTACGGACTGTTCGAAAGTGATCCTAGTACTGTGACCGATGTCTGTTAATTTGACATGTGCTTATTGAAGATATTATTTTGGTTTGTCTGTTCAGTATTCATATTACTGTGCAAAGTTGATCATTTTCTTGAACATGATAGTTTAGTAGGCGACGTTTCAGGAGATCCTTCTCCAATCATCGGGCAAAGTAAAATGATGTTGAGCACGTATTTATATAATTGCAGAGGATCAAAATTCATAAAAATTAACCAATCAGGAACAAGCTGATAATTAAAGTTAATTACAGTAATTAACATTTTTCGGACCTAGATGGAGATAACTACTTCTTCTGTAGGGCTTGTAACCAAATTTCAGGAAGTTGATGTAGGATACTGTTTATGTGTTTGTTACGTTATACACTGTTGATGGTTTCTTTTATGTTCCTAGCTGTTGTTCTGGATTCTCTGTGAATGATTTTCTTCTCATCTCAATTAAACTGATAACTTCTGCTCCAGCCGTGGTCCGCAAGTTTGATTTTCTTTACATCTCCGTTTCTCACTGCGCGCAAATGTTCTTAAACTCGTTGCTTAACTTTCTTTTTGTTTGGCATATATACACTACATCACAATCTTTACACGGGATTTTGTAAACATCATTGCTTTGTTCTTCCAGGTTTATTTTGTCTTTTGGTTTAGACAAAGTGCTTCGTAGGGTTGCTTTAGAGTTAAGAACTGCATTTGATATGTGTTGCCCTAAAAACTCGACGAAGAATCTCGCTGGTACCTGATGTGTTAATGTGTTCTTTACATGTCGAATTTTTTCTTTCCTCTCCTTTTTGTCACTGACTGCACTATTGGCACGATTCAGTATGACACTTTCTTTGCAAGATTTCTGATGGTTTGATTCGAAGTTAAGATACTTGTCAGTGTGTGTTGGTTTACGATACACTGGATTGACATGGAACCATTCTTGCGTTTGACCAAACTGTCCAGGAAAGTCATACTTCCATCTTGTTCAAGCTTGACAGTGAATCTCTTGTGCTTGCATGTATATTTCTACAACTACTGATGATGCAGGGCCTCCCATGGCAACTCTGTCTCTTTGAGTGTAGAAGTTCTTATTATTCAGCCAAACGCAGAAAATCCTGTACTGGAATCTTTGTCTTTTTACCGAATGCAGTATCGTTTTCGATAAAGTCTTTAATGATATTCCAGTGCCTTTTATGGGAACATTTGTGTAGAGTGATGTGCCATCAAATGATACCATGCATTCGTTGTCTGCTACCTTTATTTTTTTTATGTATTCCGAGAATTTTTAGGAGTTTTTGCTATGGTCACTTGCTGTAAATTTGCTGAGGCTGGAAGCAGCAAATTTTGATAGGCTGTATAAACGGTTTTTCGCGGTGGTGGTCCGTCACAAGATTTCAGTCGGTAATACTGTTTATTGTCGATGTATTCCTCTTTAACTCCATTAAGATGTGCCCCGTTTTTCGTTTGATGACTTCTGTAGGATCTTTCTTGAGAAGTTTGTAAGGCCCGTTGTTGATGTAGTTAGATATTCATGATAACCGTTGTTCTCACATTCCTTTTAATAGACGGTTTGTTTCTTCTGTCGTTAGTTGTCTGTTGGACAGAGTTACTGTCATTTGTCTACACCCGCATGCGTATCATCATTGCATCTCTCATTGATTTTTTGAACTTCTTAAGGTGTCTTCTTAACCTGCTTATATTGGTCGACGGAGAGTCTTGATTTGATGGTGTTGTCAAGTTCAAGTATTTGGTGATGTAGGGCGTTACGTGATTTAGGTGGATTCTTTCTTGCAACAACTGGCGTCCTGCACGCTGTAAGATTTTCTTATTTCTTTCATTACTCTGCAGTTAAGTCGAAGATCGTTAGGTGTTATTTCGTTGTGAAAGACATTAACTTCCTGAGATATGGTTACCAGCCCTACAGAAGAAGTAGTTATCTCCATCTAGATCCGGAAAATATTAATTGCCGTAATTAAATGTACTTGTCAGCTCTTTCCTGATTGGTTAATTCTTATAAATTTCGATCCTCTGCAATTATATAAATACGTGCTCAACATTATTTTACTTTGCTCGAGGATGGAAGGATGTCCGGAAATGTTGCCTACTAAACTATCATGTTCAAGAAATGATAAACTTTTCACATTAATTGACATGTGCTGTTTCGATATCCTTAAATGTTAACAACACGTTTTCTGGCTTTGTCTCGATGCACAATGTTGTTGTTATGAAGAAAATATACCGCTTGTAAAAAACTCCATGAACGAAGCCTTGCACTTGCTTTCTGCCAAAGCACCGTACTTTTTAAGTGTTGGAAAATTTCTCCTCCATCAATGCATTCTAAATCGATACAGAGATTTTTTGTATTACCTGTTTTAAAAGAACTATCGCATTCGAATATGAATGTAATTCGAATCTAAAATGTAAAAAACAAACTGTTGTTGTCGAACGAAGTTAGTGGTAATAGTTACAAATATATTTTAAAGACAGAAAAAACGTACGATGATATAACATCACAAAGAGATTAAAAATGTATCAAACAATTGTATATGCTATCGATTTATTCTCTTTCTAATGGAAGAAGAAACTGACGAAGATTCATGTGAGGAAAGGCTATTAAAATTGTGAGGAAGCCTTTAAAAAAAAAGGAAAGTGACGAGGTCCAACAATGGTATGCTGTCATTTATGGTAAAGGAAGAAGACAAATGCTGTACATTGGGTTACTGATGCCACTGAGAGACAATGTTCATCATTGAAAATTGACTGTCTTAAACTGCATAATGGATCAGGAACTGTTCTGGAGGAGGTACCAGAACACCGGGCAAGAGATATTGATGTTTTCCCACTGTATAACATCATAATGGACTTGTTCAAAGTAAAACCGGAGAGAAATTAAAAAACAAATTGTAGCATGCGATGTCAAAAATATTTCCATTTAAATTTAATATAAGTACAAGGTTGAAGAATGAGGCGTATGTTTTCTTTGTTTTCCATTCCCATCCACCATTTTCTACGAATGTCATCTATTTGCTTGTTGGATAACATAACCTAAAAGAAAAGTAAGAGAATAAAAAGACCTTGCTCAGAAAAAAGTGAACTTTCAACCAGCAGGTGCAAACATTCTGACCATTTTGGAGGGGAGAAAGTTTGCAGATTTTTTTAGATTTATCACCACAGCTTGAGTCTAACCTATTTCTGTTTGCTCAAATTAAAGATGGCAGCATGGGCCATGTAAATTAAAGGGGCTGTAGTTAGGGAAATAATTTGCAAATGCGAACTTTAAGCCTGACTTTTTTTATTGAAGCGTTTTTTTTTTCCACTGGGAGTCTAAATATATACTATATACCCGAATTTTCTTACATTATTATCTTCGTCTTTTGTTGTCAGCTTTTTTATCTCTTTCTCCTTATTTTTTCCTTAGTTTAGCATATTAAAATAATAAAAATGTATAGAAAAAACACTTCTTCATGTGATTACGCTTAATCCCCAACACTAAACTTTGCCTTTTGAACTGTATAATGTCATAAATGAAACTGAGCCCAGCATTCGTAAAAATGTAAAGGGGTCAGTATACAAAGGTATCTTAACATGTGGTTAACACAGATTATTTCAGAAAAAGAAAGGTTTCACTTTAAAAGAATTATGGCAATTGTCTTCTTTTCTTTTATGACCATTGCTTATGAAAATGTAATTTTTGACAGCACATCCTCTTTAACGGTACTTTGTTGTAATTTTTACCTTTTTATCTTCTCTGATTTCAGAAATTATACCTTAAGCCGTTAAGCTTGACCTTAGGTATGTGTAGGCTTTGTCGCATTTCTAAGTTACACTAAAACGTTGTAATTAAATGTTAAAAATGAAATACACTTGTGCGCACACAGATTAACGTTGTATATATCCTACCTAAATGTGTAAGCGAACAAACTGCACACTATCTTCACAGCTTGGACAAGCACATCATCTTACAGCTTGGACAAAGCACACAAATTGCGATTCTGTACTTGCAGGGTAGAAATTTTAAATAGCGAACCTTGTTTCCTGGACAATTGACCCACGGCAATTAACGTAAACTGAATTTGGACGTCGGTTAATCAACCTCGATCCCAGGGCCCGTAGCGTTTTTTGATATGAGGATGAAACGCGTACGAGGCCCTGGTACAACAGACTCACTCAACCAATGAGATTGCGTGTACGGCTTTTTTAAATTATGTTAAAAAGATAATTAATTCAGAAGTTTTTTTGCAAGCACAGCATTTTTTTTATTAACAACAAATATGGCGAGCGATGAGCATTACGAAGATTTTTATGGTTACTTGTTTATGAAGAAATATTTATATTCACGTTATTTTTGACTTTCCTTGCATCGTTTAAATTTTGAAACAAATCAAAATTAAATTAAATAACAAATTAAAATCAAAAACATTACTTTTGTTTTCTCACTGATGGTGGAAAAGGCAGCTGACAAAACTCAAATGGAATGGTGTGATGAACATCCTCTCCTGCGAACGAAAGTAACAGGTACTCTCACCTTTTGTTGAGACACAATACTTATATTTTTAAAAAAGGAAAATTTAATTTTAGTAAAGAAAAACTTCATACAGATGCAACTGTAGTATGGATGCTGAGTAACTGGCTGCTGTTGGCTTGAAGATGCACAAACAATTACAACAATGACAAGTAATTTTTCTTAAAAAGCCGCACATGTCAAGAGATATCTTTTAAGAAACTTTGGGGACAAATATACTAGCTAAAGTATTGAAAAATAAATGAAAATAATTTAGGAAATAAAGTATAGCTAGCTATAAATAAAAAGAAATATATACAAAACGTCACAACTAATATATTATTGTTTTTAGGCAATAAGAAAGAAATATCACAACACAAAGTTTATGGTGGGTGTGCTGAAGTATGCAGGCTGTGTGCTGAAACAAACTTAAAACGGTTTTAGTCAAATTTTCGGAAGTATTGGACTTTGAAACAACTTTAAGAAAAAATAAAAGATATTGTGGGTATCGTAATTATGCAAACTAATACTGTCGTAAATGTGAAAGACATTCAAGATTTTCTGCCAGATTGCACAAATAAGCTTTTAGAAAAATTGCAGTGTGAAGAGCGTTATATCATCATCTAAAGCTCATTAATGTTATTTTGTTTCAAACACCTAGTGCTGATATTATGTCCAGTATAATATAATCTTGCCAATTCTTCTTGCCCTCATCGACCAGCCTGTCCAAATTTGTTGCATATGTATATATATAGTCTTCAATGGTACTTGTTGGACTTATATGGTAGATTTGTTTGATATATGGTGCATAAACTCCCATACCAAAAGCAGAGGTTGCTATAATAACGTAAACGTTCAGATCTTTTTTTGCAACTTCAAGAAGAATTTGGTTTTACATGATCTTTGTTTGAGGTGGATGAAATTGCACAATTACACAATTGCTGTACTTGTTTGTTTAAAACATTTATTATAAGTTGTAAATATATCCACAAAACCCCAATCCGCAATATTCCTTCCTTGCCAACTTTTCTCTTTTTTCTGCAGAGGTATATATACATTTTTTCTATTTGGATCGACAGATATTATTGTTAAGGTTCTTAATCCGGGTATAATATGTTTCATTCTAGTCACTGTTTTTCCTGTTCCGGTAGTAGCTGTGTGACAAGTGTGTAGCTTTGAGCTAGCTAGCTATATCTATTTTATATATCACATTTTTTGTTATCCAGTTGTTATACACAGAGATTTTTAAGTATAAGTATTGGTCATATAGCTATATATATATAAAGTACAAAACAGGTGTCAACGCAGTAAGCTTCATCAATAACACAAGCTTTGACATTTTCTGATAAATTTCTATTTTCATTAAATTTCTTTTTCTTTTGATCAAAATTGCCTTTGGAAGGCAAAATATGAAGTCACAATGTTCATCAAATACAAATGATGGCAAAACATCTTCTATTTTATCGTTAAGACAGAAATCTCAAACAACATCTGTGCAGCATTCTCCTCAAAATTTAAATCATTAAAATGTAGCAAGTAATTTCTACTTCTTCGAGAAATAATTAGTCTCACAGTATGAAAATTTAGTATGTTATTGCCAGTAACCCTATACTTAAAACATATATATATGTAAAGGAATTGTAACTTTTCTTTTCAAAATATTTCACAAAAAAATTATTTCACTTTTCTTCATGGTCTTCTTAATTTATAACGGTTTACTTCCTTTTTTAATTCTCAATAAGAGAGTTGTAACAAAAGAGAGATTTATTTAAACAATAGTTAACTGAAACTGTGAAGTCGTGTATTGAAAATTTTTCATCTTTTTTTCTGATGACATCTGGTAGCTAGCTAGCTAACAGTTGAAAAATTAAAGTTTTTTCATATCCTTTTGATGACACTCCAATGACATCCTGTCCTCGTACTATTGACTCTAAGCATTTGACGTGTTAAGGTCAGGAAAATTTCGGCTCTCTAAAAGATCTCTGAATTTTCTCCCAACATTTTGCAGCTGGTGTAAATTATTCTTTAATATTTACAAGTGCTGTAGTTTTTACTACATGTATCATACACCACAAGATGACTAGAAAGCTACCAAGGGTTGTATTTATTCTGGAATTTTACGGTGTAGCTATAGGTAGCTATTCAGCTATAAAAAATGCAGTAAAAGACTTAAAACTCCATCTTTAATCGAAAACGTCACGCATACATTACTTTTCTCTGCATGCTTAATTTTGGGCGAATTTCAGTCTGTTGTACCAGGGCCTCGTACGCGTTTCATCCTCATATCAAAAAACGCTACAGGCCCTGGGATCGAGGTTGGTCGGTTAATCAAACGTTACTCAACGCAGGCTAGATAAAAAAAGCTCAATATGACCAATCTCGTCTACCTCACTTTGAGACTCCATAGCAGCAGGTTACAAAAAGTTAGGGATGTTACTGCTGGTATTTCGTTTGTTCAATGCTTCTCGAGTAAGATTAGAACTATGGTAATTTTGTTGCTGCTTTTATCTCATCTCTCAGTGAAATAAAACTATTCACTAAATTGCTAAGACATCCTGAGAAAATGTGTCCGCTATCAGTAGTGTTGGCTATGTAAAGATTACTTGCCCTCACTAGCTCTTAGAAAAATAGCTACGATAGCCCTGAAGGCTCGTTGGAAAATACGAAGAGCGAAAGAAACATTTGGTGCGCGCGAGAAAAATATTGACTGCAAGTTGGAAATATCTTATGCGAGCGCGTTCTGTTTATTTGTGTGTGGATGCGAGAAAAATGAAATGCAAGCAAGATTGATTTAATTTGAGAAGATTGCAGATTTTATTCCGCAGAATTTCAAGAAACTGATTTTGGTCCTTCATTCCCGATATGTATAAATACATTGATGATTTGTTCTTTTAACTACACCTGTTACTTAATCATAATGGCCTCCAAAGTGATGTGATAATGCCTTTTCCGAATTTCTTACTTGTATTAATCAAGGAACGAATGTCAACAAAACAGAGATTTTGTGAAAGAAATGTCTAATACAGGTCCTTTAGACACGATTGTTTCTGCGATAGCTGACATCATTCGTTACTGTTTCATTTAAATTAACAGAGTTTGCCCTTCGCTGAAATCAGATTCTACTTATCCCCAGTCAATTATTCGTTGCTGCCAAGAAGTAGACCTGATTCCTTTTATGAGTCTATCATTTACATGACCCTATTAGGCCCCATCTACACCATCGTTTTTTTTTTTTAAATATTATAATCAGTAATTTGGCGTGCGTGCACTGATAATAAAATTTATGGAAAGAAACTGACGAAGGCTCGTTTCCATTCGACTGCATTTTCTGCTCTAGCGCAAAAAGCTCAAACAGAAATTAATTTCCATCTTGCTTCAATTTTTTCACGCGCGAAATTTAAAAAAAAGTGGCTGCTGCTGTTAACAAAAGATTATAAACTAAAACTACCTTATCGGACAAAATGTTTTGTCGGACAAAAGTGACAAAAATTTCTGGAGGTGACGAAAATTTTGTCCGATAAGGTATCTCTAATGTTCCAAGAGGAAGAAAATGTGGATAAGAAAACTTTTTTAAGAGAGACGTTCGAACGGGTTGTATGCAATTTTGATAAAAGACCTTTTGCTGTTCGATCACGAATACTTTTTCAAGGCCTTTAGAATGATATTTAGGGAAATCTAAACTTATTTTTTATAAGAACAATTTTATAAAAACTTATAAGAAAAGACTGAACTTTTACTGATTTATTTTCCTAAGAAAACACTAAAAACACAGGGAAATTGTTGTAATTTTGAGAAATTTGTTGCTATTTCGAGGAACTTGTAGTTTGATTTTGGTTCAGAAATATTTGTAGTTAAATTTATTGTGTTGTGAATAAAAAGTACAACTTAATTTGTTGTTTATTTCACAGATGTTTATTTCATTATTTTTTAGTATTCCCGCCTTTTAAATGAAATAAGCAACAGTGATGAAAGGGACATATTTTAAAAACCTTTTGAGATGGGCTTCATAAATATATTTAGAAATTTATTTTGTTTTATCTTTCAAATATTTTCACATTTATACAGTGTTTACTTTAGCACTTGTAGTATTGAATTTTTTCATTAGTATTTGCAAGTTGCCCGCCAATTTAGTACGATTCCCGATGCTTGTTCGTTCGTAAAATATGAGTCTGCGCAAGTTTTTTTTAACAGAGTGGGGTGCAAATTTGCTTTATAGTTAGAGCTGGTTAGCTAAAAATAAAGAGACAGCAAACCGATTTGGTTTTCCAAACCGTTTGGACAACTGTTCCCAATCAGTAATACGCATGTTCTGGTCATGATAAGACCTAGTGGTAGTATTCCATGAACATGGATATGATTCTATATTCAGGATAAAACTTTCAATATTATAATCCTCTTGGGGTCTTATTGCCGCAACATCAACAGTAGTTTCTTCGTTAGACTTCTTTGGTTGTTGCTGCAAAATTTTATGATAGAGCATATTCATTTCAAGTTCATTTTCGTCTGGAGAAACACATGTTTCTTCGTCGTCCGCCATTTTTTTAGATTTATTATTGTTTATGTTTTTTAAACTTTGCTGACGACTGGCAAATTACGAAATAGTGTAAAATACTCAAATATTATTGGCTATTTGTGTTGGAGAGAAAACAACGTCGCCAAAAGTAGAATGAATTCAACTTTCGCGCTGAGCTCAAGAGCTGCTCTCGAGCACAAAAAATCTCTTAACAAGCAGTAATTTTTTCAAAATGCGCATGCGTCAATAATAATAAATAATTTTGCGCTATAGCAGAAAATGCAGTCGAATGGAAACGAGCCTTTAAGCTAAATTTTTGCGCACGGAGCTAATATCCATCATCTCGCATAAGGCATTTCCCACTCGCTCTTCATATTTTACAAAAGCCTTTAGAGCCATCGTGGGTGGCGCTGTTACCAGGTGCGTCTGCTGTAGGCATATTTGACTGTATTTCGACGTCCAGTCAGCTTTTTGTAATTTTTGGAAGATGTCACAAAAACGACTTTAGGGCGACATATATTGTCGCCATAAGGTCGATCCAATGATACTATTTTCGCTAAGGCGACAGAAAAACGGTAAGGCGACCAAGAATTATATATCTTTTATAATTTTTAGGAGGTTTTTACGATGGTATGTTAATACCTGTACAAAAGAAGCATAGCAGCAGATCTTTGTCGTCAATAGATAATTTTTCCAAAAAAATAGTTATTTTTAGGTGTCACCCTAAGGTAATATTTTTGGGTATGTCGCCATAAGGTCAATCTAGGATTATATATATATATATATATATATATATATATATATATATATATAGGTTAATGTAAATATTCATCGATTAAAGAGTGCTCAATGTAAAACAGAGCGTTTATAATGTTAGGTTAAACAAGAGTAAAACTACTCTTGTGGGCTCCTACGATGGAGCAGAGACTTGTGAACTAGTTGGACTTTACCTATTAAATAAATTAACAACACTCATACCAAAAGAACATATTGGCTTATATCGAGATGATGGCTTAGCTGTAGTTTTAGATGCTAATGGCCCAAAAATGGATAAGTTAAGAAAAAGTATCATTAAAGTATTTAAAGATGAAGGATTATCAGTAACAATTGAAACCAACTTGAAAGAAACCGATTTTCTCGACGCCACGTTCAATATAGTTAACAAAATCTACAAACCGTACCGTAAACCCGGAAATAGCCCGTTGTATATTAATGTAAATTCAAACCACCCAGAATCAATACTGAAAACGATGCCTGACATGATTAATAGAAGAATTTGTGATATATCATGTAACGAAACGGTATTTAATGAAGCAAAAGGTGAATACGAGGCTGCTCTGACTGCCAGTGGCTTTAAAAGTCAGATGAAATTCAACAAAACAGCAAACAGCAGAAGAAACCGGTCTAGAAATATAATATGGTTCAATCCACCGTATAGTTGTAATGTGAAAACGAACATTGGAAGTACATTCTTAAAAATCATCAAAAAACATTTCAACAAAAACCACAAGTATTACAAAATTTTCAACAAAAATAATATCAAACTTAGTTACTCGTGCACCACTAACATTGGTAATATTATCAAAGGCCACAATAAAAAGATCTTAAATTCAAATAACAAAAAACAACAAAGACCATGTAATTGCCGCATAAAGAACGAATGCCCTATGAATGGTGATTGTCTCGCAACAAATATTGTCTACAAAGCGGAAGTCACTTATGATAATTCAATAGGTATATATTATGGACAATGTGAAGGTGAATTTAAAACAAGGTATAATAACCACACAAAATCATTCCGCCATATTAAGAACAGAAATGAAACGGCATTATCAAAATTAATCTGGAGCCTTAAGGATGAGAATAAAGCATATGATCTGCGGTGGAGTATAGCTGCCCGGGCTTCCCCATACCGAAATGGTTCGAAATCATGTGATTTATGTTTAACGGAAAAAATAATCATCGTACGTGCCGAACCCATGGGACTACTAAATAAACGAAATGAACTTATAAGTAAATGCCGTCATAAAAACAAATTCACACTGAAAGTATTTAAATAGTATTTATTGTGATAAAATAGAGTCCTTTATAAAAGTAATTATTCTGATAATTATTGTTTTGTACTAAGTTTTCATAAAATGTAGATCAAAACTGTATGTAAACCATTTGCCTGACGAATGCGTTGCAAGAAACTTTAAGTTGCAAATAATATGTAGTTTTACTCTTGTTTAACCTAACATTATATATATATATATATATATATATATATATATATATATATATATATATATATATATATATATATATATATATATATATATATATATATATATATATATATATATATATATATATATATATATATATATATATATATATATATATATATATATATATATATATATATATATATATATATATATATATATATATATATATATATATATATATATATATATATATATATATATATATATATATATATATATATATAGGAAAAACAGAATTATCTTGCACCTACAACAACCAGGTATTCATAAGTATATGATATTTACTATATTGAGTATAATAGGTAATCTTTGAGTCGGAGAGGGGGGAGTTGCATACATTCATCACTTTCATTTATAGAGCCCAAAAATGCTTTGTTTTTGTAATAGATCTATCACTTTTTGGTAAAAAGTTTTGTGTTGATAAGCCTGGTAAGCAGAATAAACCAAAAAATGCGTTCTTTACTAAAAACATTTTGCCTTTCTCGTGGACTTCTCTGATTATTTCTATATCTTGACTTTTTAATGTTGTTGTCATTGGAGCCAGTTTACTTTTAATCTCAGATTTATCAAAAAATGATAGTTTTTTTGGCGTTATGACCGATTGTTTAAATTCTTGTATTGGCACATAATTCGGCTAACATGATATTGACTTGATATAAATTTGAGACCTTTTTTTTGAGCTATTGAATTTGAAATATTTCCACCTCATATTTTCTATACTCCCGGACTAATATGATACATATCTTAGATATATTGAATATACGTAATCTTTGAGTTGTAGGGGGAGATTTTCTATTAAGGTGCCTGTGCCTGTCCCTGCCTTGCCGTTCCCTTGCCTTGCCAGCACTTACCGTGCCTTTGCCTAACCTTCCTATGCCTTTTCTGGTGCCTGCCTACTATGCCCTTGCCTGTGCCTCCCATGCCTTGCCTACCCCTGCCTTGCTGATTCCTCTTCCTGTTTCCTTGCCTGCCTATGCCGTGCCTTTTCCTTGCCGTGCTCAATGCCTTTGCCTTGCCTGTGCCTTCCATGCCTTGCCTACCCCTGCCTTACTGATTCTTCTTCCTGTTTCCTTGCCTGCCTTTGCCGTGCCCTTTCCTTGCCGTGCTTAATGCCTTTGCCTTGGCAACCTCTCCGCAACACTTTCTATATTGATTCTCTGAAAAACAACTTGGAAAATATCTTTAAAGGTGGCAGCAAATTTTTTTTTACATAATCAATTGCGAAAGGTTATTTTCAGACTACATATTCTTAGTTTTTTTTTTATAACACACTTGTCACGATTTTATAGCTATAATACATTATCTTTCACCAAAAATATTCAGCCTCAACAATTCCTCTTTAAATTAAAATTCATGAACAATTAATTAGTTTTGCTGAATATAGCTTTAGTCTACGTGCTTGCAAAATTGTACAGAAGGAAATGACGTAATTATTAAAGGAAAACGTTAATAACATCAAAGATGGCGCATTATAAGACGATCTTCATTATGCTACACTGCACAAGCTTTAACTTTCGATAGCATATAAACTTTAAAATAAAGTATTGTTCATTGGATAAAAAAACAATTTGTTGCACTGTTAGGATTCTTATTGGCTTAAAACTCATTTTAGCCTCGATCTCAGAAAAAAATCTGTCAAAACGAGGATTTAGGCTTTAGCCTGGATAAGTTTCGGGCGTCCAGCCTAGCTGCGCTGTCTCTATCTATCTATCTCTCTATCTATCTATCTCCTCAGGCGATTTTAAAGATTCCGCCTTCGCTGGCGGAAATCAAAAAAAAATGATGCGTTATTTTAATAGCTTTTCACCCTGTTTTCTGGTCGTTACGTGACAGACATATATCGCATTTGCTTGCGAATTCAAAGCAAGCTGTAATGGCGGTCGTTGAAGCTCACTCTTGGTTATGAATATGATATTTTTATTTTCAAATATCTACAGAAATATTAAAAAGTAGGCGAAATAAAATATATTTTCTTTCATCGTTTTATAATATCAACTGATTCACATTTATTTGTTTTTGCGTGGAAGGTCCCTTTAACCGATCAAACCACAAAACAAACGAGTTTTTACCGCTTTACCGTTTTACTGTTTTATAATTTATGCAGAAATAACAATGAGCAACGGTTACTTTTATCATTTACGCGCGAGATTTTAGAACTATTGTTTGCAAAATTGAATTTTGAAAACAATGCAGCAACCTGCCGATCATCAACGAATGGTTTCAACAGAAATAGAATAGAAATTAATTTAAACGTTCTTGGTGAAATATATAAAACACTACTTGCGCCATAATAATAATTTCTGAGTTCCTAATACGTGACACACTTATTCACAAGATCCATTTATAATTTCTAGAGGAAAGTGTTTTTAGGATAGCTGATATGTGTTATCCAAACCAGAAGTTCACATTTGAATTAAATTTATGGCGGGCGTGATGATTTTACACACGACAAGAAAAATGCAAGTTCAATTACCCGTGATTTCTTTGTCGCCAAATATTTTTTACCGACTGAAGGGTTTAGTGATTTTCTGACAATAATAATTTTGCAAGACTTGTATAAGAAGGCAGGCTCAAGTTCAATTTGCACAATATATTTCTATCCACACCTACACAAAATTTATAATTACTGACTTTAATACAGCGCGTTATGAGACTAAATGTTTGAGATGTTACTTTCTAAATCACATTTCCTTTGCGTGTCCTAAATTTTGTACATAAATCACAACTTGTCGACAGTAGTGGTGGTGCAGTGGTGGTGCAGTGGTGGTGCAGTGGTGGTGCAGTGGTGGTGCAGTGTACGGAATTTAGTATCTAAAAGTAGTTTAGTATCTAGAATTCAGTAAGTGTTTCCATGATTTATTTCCAGATTTTTTTCATCTATATTTAACAAAACAAGCGATGATCTATATAGTGTCCTCATTAACCAGATTAAATTTTATTTTCAAATCGCGTTAATATTCTCACCACAAAATCGTTTTGTCAATTTAGTTTCATTCTAGGATCGTCTAATAACATAAAGTATTTATTCTATAGCAATAATAACCAATACTAACATAAATAACAACAAATTGTTTATTTCAAGATGAACGAATAAACAGAAAGTGAATGACAACTCACAGAGGAATTCGTGTCCTCACTTTAAAACCACTATTATCAACTACCGCAACAAGAAGCCTTGATAAATTTAAAGAAGGGAACATAGAAGTGCACTGAAAGAAATATAGAGCAGGTGATTAAGTCAAGTCTAAAATGTTGTATTCCATGACTTGTTTATGGGAAGAAGTGCATTGGTAAGAAAACTTATTTTACTCATCACTACTCGCAGCTACCATCTTTGGATCAAAGACAGACTGTATTAAATATAGTCTAATCAATAGCCTGTGGAAAATCCATGTGAAATCCACCGTCGCATCAAAGTCGATAAAAATATATCGCATTTGTTATTTGTAGCTTGTAGATTTCGTGTGTGGTTTAGCATGACTCTGTTTTCTTTGACAAACATATTGAGGGTTTAAGTGCATGTATTCCGTTTACGCTGCACCTCTGTATTATTATTTAGAAAGGGAACTTTCCGCAACAACATCGGTTCAAATAACAGCCAAGGATACAGGCCGTCGTCACCCTGTTCTAGCAAAATCTGTCACCCGGTATTTCCCATTTTGCCAAATAAGTTCTCATGAGGTTTTAATAGAAACAAAGACGCTCGCGTTCTCACAAGGCATAGATAAAACGGTCACCTGGCAATTTTAATTTTATGGAATATGTTGTAATGAAACTTCCAAAATTGCATTATAATTTGGGTAAACTAATAGAACAGCTTAAACTGCTAGCCTGCTGCTCTTTCTCACGATGTATATGTTTGTAGTCAAAATCCTAAAGTTTGTTTAACATTCATGTATGGCTAGAAAATGTGACAATAAATTTATCTTAACGTGCAAAAACTTATAAAAAACAAATACACAGTTTTGCCCGTTCTTTATATATTGCATTTCGTGTATCCGTAGCACAGTTATGAAATCGCGCAGAGACAGCTTTCGTTACTGTGGTACCATTTTGCTCAGAGCCAGACAATATACGGGTATGTAAAGAAGACAAAGACAGACAAAATATTGTTAAGACTATCCATAACGTAGTTAAGACTAGACTTTATCCTTTCCAAAATCCACAATAATTTACCGGTCGCAGTCAAGTCCATATAATGCATTTTTATTTGTTGCTTGAAAATTTTTTGCATTATTAAATAGTATAGATATTATCATGTCATAAAAGCTACAGCTGTCATCGACGGGCATTGATCGAAATTACCTTTGGCTATTTATTAGTTAAATTGATAATTAAAAGAACGAAATCAACCAATCAGATCACAGCAATTAAAGTAATTAACTTTTTTTGCGGTCCTAGATGGAAGCAATAGATTGATTTAAAAATTTATACGTTCGCCTAGAAGTGCAAGTAACCATATTTCTGGAAGTTGATGGAAAACACTATTTATATGAGTATTTCTGGTCATACCATTTATGGTCTCGTTTACTTTTCTTGCTGCCCAACCGGACTCTCAGTCTATGATCCTTTTATTGTCCCAGTCAATAATATGATCATTTTTCCAACTATGGTCCGCATTCTCATTTTTAGGGCAGTGGTTGCGGCCCAGCCTCGGTTGCGTCGCAGAATGGAGAAGTAAAGCGACTCCTTCCCTCCACTAGCTTGGGTGGTCACCTTGGGCAAGTGATAGCACACTCTCAGCCTCCCTTGTCCGGGTTATGGCATGTAACAGGATAATTACACAGTCGTCTCAGCTTTGCTGTGCCACCGATCATGTAATTTTCTGTCAAGGGACACTTTTCAAGTACCAATTAGTGTCGTCATCATAGGTGCAGCCTCATATTTAAAGGAGATAAAAAATATTATTTTCGTTTCACCGACATAAAAAGCATCACGGAGTTTTGTAGACAATATTACATTGATTCTCTTGTAATATTTTGTCGTTCGAAAGCGACAGTATTTCGTAGCATGCACTGGCTTTATTTTATGATTTTTAATACCCGACGAAGTATGTTATTGTCTCTAGTATATATGACATGCACACTTTAGCTACTGTGTCATATTCTGCATCATCCACCTCGTCAATTTTTCTTTCCACCTTTTTAATGGCTTGTCTCTAATATCCGTCCGCACGTTAGGCGTTGTTTATGTGACACAACTCTTTATTTATGTCATTTTCTCCACTGACTACATTGTCCAGTAATGAGGACACTACACTTTCTTTACAGAACATCTGTTGATTAGATGTCTAGTTATTGATCATTATAAGTTAGTTTGCGGTATACTGATATACTGATTCTGATAGTGTTCCACCGCGGAACACTAGAGTGCGTAAGAAAGAAAAGCGTACCGTAATTAATTTTAAATTGAAATTTTGAGTGTAAATTACTAATATATTTATGTAAGATAATTATTAACTTAAGTCTATTCTGAATTTTATTTTAAGAATTGTGTATGATCAAAAAATATACCTCCTTCTTTTATGTATGTATCTGCGATCCGGGATTCCAAAATGGTATATGTACAAATCCGAATGTTTTTTCCTGTATGCAGGTTTTGTTGCCAAACAGGTACAAATCTCACCTCGAAAATGTAGTCTTTTTAATGAAGCCAAAAATTTCAATACCAGCCTTTTATGTTTAAAAAGAACTTTTTTTAACAGCTTTAGTCTGTTATATTAATACAATATAAGGTGATATCTTATTAAGACATATTTAAAAGCTATATAAGTCACAGGAATACAAAATCTATTTGATTGTTCATATGTCTTTTTGTAATTGGTTTGTTCTATTCTATAACGTATAATGGGGTATTTGATGTAGCTAACTAACTAATTGGTATTTATTTATTTTGTGCAAAAGACGTTCCACTCCCCCGTCCCCTGTTAATATTATATCGAGATTAATCTTTAATTATTTTTGTAGATGTCAATGAATGTAATTCAAAGCCTTGCAATCAGATATGTAACAGCCTTCCTGGAACATATTCCTGTTCGTGCAGACCTGGTTATGTAAAAACAGTACCAACTGATCCCAAGTCGAAGACTTGTAAAACTTAGTTTTTTGTTATGTATTTGAACTTCTTCAAAGAACTTCAAAGAAATTTGTTTCTTTTTGTTGATCTTTATTTGGCTTTTTTTTCATTATCGCTAATAAGATGTTGATGAATGCAACACATCTCCGTGCAAATGTGCGTTGAATTTTCCTGGCTGTGTAGCATCCTCTGTCGATTCTAACGGAAGATTTTCATGTTCTTGTAATTCTGGTTTCCAATTGTCGGTAAGAACAGTTTTTCACACTTGCAAACGAAAAAGAAGTTTTGTGATAAAGTAATTTTGGAGAACCTGGAAACCCAATATAAGTAAGGAATTGTTCATCGTTGTGTTACGCATCTCGAATTGATCAATCAAGGTTCAATTATAAACAAATCCAAAGATTTCTTTCCAAAAAATGTAAATAATGTTTTGCTACTTCTCTATTAGGACAATGTTGCTAAAAAAGGTGGAGCTGATAAGACTTTACACAATTTGCCAACTTCCAACGTTAAACTATGTTTTATTTTATTTTTCTCTAATATTTACTTCTTATTTGTCATAGAACTTCTTTTACTTTGCACATACATTTATCACTTACATATTTTAGCACTAAAAACCATTCTAAATTTATAGATGCTTTAAACATATGTCGGTTGAAAAAAAAAGAATTACGGGTTCAAAGTTTACTAATGTTCGTTTACTTCATATTTTCTCTATGGGCAAACAACGAACATGTTGAGCCAATAATATAATGTAATTTTGAATATTAAGGTTCACTCGTACATCGTAAGTATGTTTAGAAAAGATGAGTTTATTAAAAGCTACAGAAAATGAGATTTTTTCGGAAAGAGCAGGTTTTATTATAGCATATTTCTAGATATTAATGAAAGTGCTACTGTAAGCACATATCGCCCCCAACAAAAATGTATGAATAGACCTGGAACCTATAGTTGTGCTTGTAATGCGAGATATCTTTTGATGGAAAACAAACGATCTTGCAAAGGTAAGTATAACTATTTTTACACAATATTTTACGTAAGAAGGTAAACTCGCTTATAGGATCATATATGATCCTATAAGCAATCATATCTACATATATGTAGATATGAATGCAGCAACCAAAATATTATTCACGCTACAAATTTAGATATAGATGAACACTCAATGGAGGATGTACCCAATTTTCACAAACCAACTTGATTCCAATCTTCTTGCAAGCGAAGCTATCTCCTATCAAGCGATAAGAAAACATATGTTGATATAAACGAATGTTTGGAGCAAAAGCCATGCGATAACAGGCATGGTAAATGCATGAATATTCCAGGGAGTTATCAATGTTCTTGCAACCTGGATACAAAATGCTGCCGGATAAAAAAAACATACATAGGGTTGTTGTTATAAGTATATGTGGATATGGAACTTTCAATAAATTTTCTAAGATGCGCAAGAGCACTGTTGTTTATTGCATTGCTTATAATAAATGTTTTAATAAAGATTTTTATATATAAATTGTTTTAGAAGTTAATACATTTTCTGATCCAAATAGAGGGCGATAACAACACAACCGCACAAGCACAGATGGTTCTGCAGGTAAACATAGATGTGACGATAAGAAACTGTATTTCTTAATCCTAATAAGGTTAACTTGTCCTATTTTCTTTGACATTGAAAACTTAGGCAAAATTGTTTTTCAAATTGTTTTGTAGCGTATGTTTTTTTTTAAATGTCGATGAATGTACTGAGACGAGTATTAAGTGTCAACAACATTGTCACAACATCATTGGTTCATATACATGTTCATGTCGAGCTGGTTACAAATTAAAAGATGACACCACGTCATGTCTCGTGGTAATGTTATTGTTGTTACAGAAATATGGATACATATACAATATTGGTTGTCATGTTTCAAAATAACGCATCATTTCGCCACTCAAAGTTTTACATCTTCAAACAAATAACTAATTATAAATACTCTCTTAAATTTATAAATCTTACAAATACAAATTACACGCATTACGAGACTTTGATAATGCAAGTGATAATTAATCAGGTGGAATATCTTTGTAGTTCATCAAAGACGATTTGTTCTTGTGTGGGCACTTGAGATTAGCTCATATCTTTTGTTTTGAAGAGGTTTTTAAGAAGTGATAATATGGTATTTCTCAGTGATACATAAATCCCATCTGTTTGAGCCATTCAAACAAGCACCTGCATGATCTAAGATTGACCAACTGGCTTGCTGGCTTGGATACAAAGTACTTTTGTTGTGAAGAGATATAATACTACTGACATTTGATAGACACAAATTACTTGCTTAGACGTTATTATCATTAAATATGTTATTCAGTCTCTTTGGAAGATTCTTGTCAACTAGTTGCAGAAATTTTCTTGCATTTCTCAGTTAGACATTGATGCTGTAAGGAGGGTTAAACCAAGTTTTGTTTCTACTACGATTTCTCTGAGTAGATTCTTTTTCTCTGTTATATTCTCTTTATAACCACTATTCACTAAATAGCAGAATAGCACAGCACCATACTATAAGAATGCAAATAAGACGTGAAACTTTATGTAACGAAATGCTGCGTTATTTTCAAGATGTAACAACGAATAACAGGCTCTACTAATTTATTGAGCACTTTTTATCACACATGTATAGACAATACAGCAAAAAGTGTTTTCTTTTCTTGAAAAGATTTTATTGCACTACTGCTCAAAGAGAGGAGTCAAGTTTATCAGGAAAATTAACTGGATAACGTGGTTGAACGCCCTTCATATTCAGAGTAGGTAACGCTAAATAGCTTGTGTGCATCAATTTTATTTTAACATTGAAACAGATTAATACTAGTTATATCTTAAATAAATGAACAGGTCAGAAATCAACCCTTGCTTCCAATTAGCGTTTCAAATTAATGCATATAAAATTTTTCTCAAATGTTTATACACAGCTGTAAATTAGTAATTTCTAGAAGCCATAATAATGTTTCCTACCGACGGAGAATATACTTCTCTTCGGTACAACATCACCAAAATATGTCCAGCATACAGTTACATATGACAACTTAAATCTTGAGTTGTGATGCTGTAGCCTTAACTTGAGTTAGGTGATTTAATAAACGTCGAATGTTAATGTTAGATTGTGTAAAATACTAATATACTCGTAACTATACTTCGGTGTAAATACAAAAATAATAAATCTTTTCATACACCAAATACTTCATCCTTTTGTAGTGCAGCTTTTTTACTCTCACTAGTAGTACATTTGTATTCCTCGTTTTTTTAACAGGTTTCATTTTTTGTGTTTTAACTTCGTGTGTCCGGATCTTTCGACTTGTTTATATTCACCTCAGAATTAAAATATGTTGAACCTTTTTTTCTTTTTATCAAGAATACTCGAGATGTTTAATAAGTTGGGCTTGAACGGGAGGATTCGCAATATTTCAATGCTGACGCAATTCTGCTAGCTAACCGTTTTTTAACTTTTCATTATCTTCATATCATTAATTAGTAACCAAGACAATATTTTTCTTGCATGGCTAACGACATCACCTCTTGCTAATTGGTTATTAGGACATGTGTTCAGCAAAATAATTGTCTAGCAAATCGTTATTTTATATACTGCTATCATTTCACAATGGAGTGTATCCACTGATAGCTCAGTTGGTAGAGCGGAGGACTGTAGTAGAAACAATAGCAGATATCCTTAGGTCGCTGGTTCAAATCCGGCTCGGTGGAGACAAAACTTTATTAACACCTGTTTCGGCTAAATCTTTTTTAACTATTGTTTAGGTTTTGATGATAGAATTTGAACAGCAATAACAATTTCTGTCTCTACTCGGCTGTTTCTAAAACATTTTGGCATTTTATTTTTCCGATTTTATATTGATCTATGGTGTTTATCGTCAGCTGTAGTAAATAAAAATTAAAATAATCTGACTAAGGATTGGTTTGTATTGGCAAAGCAAACAGAACACTTAAAGTAAGGGAATTAAACAAAGGAGAAAATGTTAATAATTAAAATAATAAAAATAAGAGATAGGTAGACAAAGAAAAAAAGTTGCGGTATAAGACGCACATTTTGATTTTAAGATATTAAATTAGTCTGACAAACTTGAACAAATTTGTTATTGCTGACATCTTCCAGAAAGTCCTTTTGCCAACTTATAAACCCTGCACTTGCTCTTAATTCGTAAATTCGCGACTCCGAAGAAAAGTAAATTTTATTTAATCCATGTTGCATATCTATTTCGAAGAATAGTAAAATAACTGCGAATTGTCTTTCGTCTATACGCTCAACAAAAATTCAAGGTAGCTGCAACAATGTAAGATTTTAAATACGAACTCGTGACACGCAATAAAAGCACAGAATCACGAACCACAGTAGTAGACAGAGATTAAGACAAACTTGAGGTAAATTCTAAAGAAAGATGAGAAAAAAAGTTGATGCAATGTCGATTGTAAGGATTTTTGACAAAGGTTATCAAAACTTTACTTTTTTACTTTGACCTCAAAAAAACATAGAAATATAATAAATGAGAAAGAGAAACACCGTCTATTTAGGCACGTCCCTAGAGCAGGTGGTGGATTCATGGAAAATTAAAGTTCCCGAAGCTGGTTTGTTTACTCTGATCCAATCATGTCAAAAGAAATGTTATTATTTTGACCAATCAAGATCAAAGAAATGTTCACAAAACTTAAAATATTTGTCATAATTAAGCGCACGTTCATAATTTAGACTCGTTAATTCGACTTTTCTAGTTGTTCGGCAAATTAAACTGTCATAAAACAAAAATAAAAGCAAAGCCCTGAAAAAAAGGATGTAAACAAAAAACGTTTTGTTATCAGTCTTAGATAGAATAGTTAAAGGATTCTATCAAACAGCGCGTAAATATATTAGAGCAGTACTAAATTAACTCGAAGATTCTAACAAATATACAAACTAAGCTTTCTCTTAGCTAAACAGAGTTAGGTAGCCGTGGATGGACCTGTTGTTATGGAACAACAAATCTTACTTGGTTATGAAAAGAGTTTTAAAAAACATCAATTAACAATGTGAAAATGAAAGAAAATAAGCTAATAAAAACATTGAGCATAAACTTATACTTATGTAAAAACATCTGTAAGTTTCAAACAAATCTTGTAGCGTGACCAGTCAATTTGTTTGTTTGGAACGCTTGAGTTAGAAGACAAGTTGTAGTTGTATAGAAAACGTCAACAATACGAGAGACCTTTCGTTTTTGTAACGTCACTGTTTGTATCAATAGATCTTTTTTTGCAGTCAGGACAAGTGCCAAGTAAACTAACAATATCTTGACATCATATCGCTGTCGATAAGTAAAAAAAAAAGACTTCGGGAAAGATTTGACATTGTTGTTATTCACTGTCACGTTTTATCCAACAACCTTGCTAGTTCATTACAAAGTTTAAGCTTTTGGCATATGATGATATGGATATAGAATTCATATAGGTTCATGAGAAAGAGCTATTTGAGCTAAATGAGTATCACTATCGTTACAGATTTAGGTACCTTGGCTTCGCAGTATGCTGGTTTCCCCTGAAAGGTAGTTTTTTTTAAAATACCAGAAACATCTTTTCTTCTCGAATATTTTTGTTTGAGCATTATTGAGTGTGCAATGTACTTCTAACGTTTACCAGGAAATATTAGTGCAGTAACCAATGTTTCAAACAAGAAAAATGAAAAAAATCTGCTGTCTACAACTAGCAAAACAACAGCTCCTCCTCAAATATAATTTGGTGATTTTTTACATGAAACAACGGCTTTCTGTTTGGGAAACCAGGGAAAACATATACAAAGAGCCACGGGCTGGAGTTTAGGTTAATTAGGTTAATTGGGGGAAAATTTAGGCCAAAAGAAAAGATAAAAGTTCCAATTCAGAACTCATTTTGCCGCTTTTAAATCCTAGAATACGCAGTTTTCCCGAATTTTGGGAAAAATAAACTAGACTAGCGTTCTATGCATAATTACGTAAAAGTATATGTTCGAAAATACGAAAATGTTGATATTTAATAGCATAGAACCACCTAACTTGGTGTGTGCTGCATGTGTGCTAAAATCTTTCTCAAAAAGCCTGGATACACACCATATCACCACTTGATTAAATGTATTACTCTTAACATTTAATTAATCCAGTTGAAGCTGCATGTAAATGTTATTGATTGTTTATCCGCTAAGAGTTTTTGTTAGTTATATATACACTTTGACGTATCGTTATGCTTTTAATAAATTCTGTTTTTTTTTTCGTTGCGTAAATTTCAGGCGCGTATTTTCTCTAGTGAAAGGCGCGTTTAGTTGCCGGTCAACTTGACCAATCTTTTCTGTAACCTGACGGTGAAATTTCAAACTTTGGCGATCAGTGACTGATTGACCAGCCTTTATTTTAAGTGCTGTTAATCAGTTATTAATTAAATATAGATTTCTCTTGACACGCAAACTAGAGTTACACTATCATTAAATTACTATTATCCTTTTACTGGTTTGTCTTTTTCTTAACACTAGGATATCGTTATGGATGAAAATGATTATATGAATCAAGTTTTAATCTAGCTACGTTCAATAGTAGTGAGCTTCAACGACAATTCTTTGACAAGAAACCTGCCGAAAAGACCTCTCTTCAGCAAGCTCTGCCTGCCAAGCAGTTAACTACAGACCATTAAAACTTAAACACAAACATCCGTCCACTAGCTAGCTTAGTCAAGACACTAAAATTCCCATGGGTTTAATATAAATGTTCAACTGTAGCTAGCCAGCTTAGCTAAATGCATTCCGTGCAAGTTGCATTTTATTTTTGTTGCACAGTGTGGATATTTTTACCACAGTTCTCATCTAGATAGCAAAAGTCAAAAAGACATTAGAGAGCTAGCAAGCTATGAATTATAATCCAGGTATAATCCAGAACTTACCACACAACAACAAAGCTTCAGTCAATTCAATATAAAGTGTAAACCAAAGGCTGTTCGTCGGAAGCCTGTCCCTGAGCTTTGATCCCTGGGGCCCAATCTAATTAAAATTATTCTGACCTTACTAATTAATTAACTTGAGTAATCCTGTCTTCGCAGAAGATATTTTAGAAATTATTAAATGTATCAAATTAAATGTTCGATTATGACGGCTCATGACAATATCTCTGTGATGTCTATTTTCATTTTCACGGATCTCAGCGGCTTGCACGGAGGGTCAATAAACCGACGGACCACGGGGTTATGCCGACCGATAAATTGGGACGTTAAGACAATCGCTTTAGAAATCGGTCGAAGAAGGAGAAGGAAATGATCGCCCGTTTTAATAAGATCTTGGATGTAATCCGAAATATCAAAATTTATTACTTAAAACAAATTAAAAAGTACAAACATTAATCATTTAGATTATATTTATGCTTAGATTGTTTTTTAAAATGTCAATATATTGTCTCTGCCCTGCAAGTATTGCTTTGGAAATTTGTGCGTAGATGAAAAACGAAAAAAAAAACAACTTATCTATTCTCGACATTGGCGCTATTCATTATTTATTATTATTTTATTCAAAACCGCTGAACTCAAACTTTTTTCAAATTGCCCTGGAGGTTCGAATTAAGCGGTGTCTTAGAACGAAATGTGCTTAAGGCATTACTGTTGCATAGAGCATATGAAAAGATAACTAGAAATTAAATTATAGAAATTAAAAATAGGTTGCGAAACATTTTCGCAAGCTGCAAGCAAAACTTGTTTATTCAAGAACCATAGACGGAAATGTTTGCAGCGATATAGTCCTGGAAGCTGTTAGGCAAGCTGTAATCGGGACGGGACTGTCAATTCATTTAGCGTAATTTTTGTTTGCTGGTGTAACCGTCAATAAGTACTCCCCTGAAATAAGTACTCCCGAAGTATTTATATCCTAGGAAATAAATACTCCCCCAGTACTTATATTCTAGGAAATAAGTACTCACTCTAAGAAATAAGTACTCCCCTGTTTTCTCACAAGATTTACTTGGGGGAGTACTTTTTTCTCTGGAAAAAAGTACTCCTTTGTGCGCGTGGTTAGTAATCAAAAATCAAAATGGCGAAACATAGACATGTGAATTTCAACTTTAATTTTAAGGCAATCCAGTCTCTATACAGAAATTTCTTTTCGGGAACTGAGGTGATATCCTTTATCAAAGTGCAAAAACAGCCAGACGGCTATAATTGTAGACTCTTTGCCATAGTATTTGCAGCCGAAATTCTTGACGGCAAGCTACCTTCCGACGCCGTATTTGCTGTGGATAAAATGCGCGGACATCTTATAACGTGTTTGGAGGAACAAAAATTATTAAATTTTTTTCCTAAGGTGTCTGATATGTGATTTATTGTTGTTAGCATCTTGATATTTGTTAATTTTTGTCTTTTTTCAGAGGAACTTTTATAAACATCTTGATATTTTTTAACTTTTGACTTTTTTGAGATGATTGTAATAATGTATGAAAAGCTTCAATACAAAAACCCGACTGTTATCGCGAGGTTGCGATTCGTGAAAATAACCTAAAAAATTCGTGAAAATAACCTAAAAAATTAGCTTATTTTCACGCTGGAAATTATATTTTTTCTAAAAATTATAAAAACAGACTGAGATACAAGCATTTTAACAGTCTCAATTTTGATTATTTTATTATTTTATAAAGTCTATTCGTTCTTTAGTCAAATTGATTAGCGTTAAATTTCCCCAGAAAAATATATCTCGTTTTGTTCCATCGAGATTTTTTTATTTATTTAATAAGAACCTGGTAGTACTAAACCTTACTAGGTTCGATATTTCAATCAACTTAATTTAAGCTAAGCAAAGCTAAAGAGAAAATTTATTTGAATGGTTTTAATTTTATTTTTCGATGTTGATTTTTTTATGATCTGATGAAGAATAAACTGACTGATTCATAAGATGAAACATATCTTTTCATTTCTTTCAATGATTATGTTCTATTAGATTCTATTCATCTCAAAAGCTGTGAGAATCTCAGAAACTGTTGTTATATTCGAGTAAAATATTCGGAGCAATATAACAAATTTTTAAAGATTAATCACTGATTACAGAATTCACACTCAAATGGAATAGACTTTAGTCGGGGAGTACTTATTTCTTAGGAAATAATTACTCCCAGGAGTACTTTTTCCCTGGGAAATAAGTACTGGGGAGTACTTATTTCCCTGAAAATAAGTACTGGGGAGTACATTTTTAGGGGAGTATCTTTTTGCAGTGACACCGGAACAAAATTTATTCATTTTTGTTATATAAACAAAGGATAATTTTTTGGTTAGATGTACTGAAATCATAAACTGATTCAAACACATTTTGTCAAAACAGCTTTTAAATTATTAGATTTTGGGACGCATTTACCAATAGTTCTTTTCAAAAAAAAGCTGTTCTCAAAAATGGTAAGAAATTATGTGTAGTTATTTCTATAGGTTTAGTTTGGAACAATTGCGTATCCAGCGTTTTATAACTTTACCATTACTTAAAAGGATCAGTAAAACTCCTTATCTAGCTAATATAATTTGACTTCCAACCGCGTGGATCCCTGTCTGATCGAATTTAAACATAACTTATACAGTTTATCATAAATAGCAGGCGTTGACAACACCGCAATGACTTTCGAACACTGCACGAAATCAAGTTTCTCTTTCTTATGAAATGAAAACAAACTGTTCAAACTTTGTGATTTTTTAAGACACAGTTAAATGTTACAAATTTTGATTTGAGAAAACATTAGCAATTGGTATTGAAGTTTTAATTTATTCTATTCATCACATCTAGAGTTTGAGGTTTTGGATTTGGAGTGTGTAAAGGATCTAAAAAGAAGAAAAAAACATTTTAAGAATACCGAAGGCAGTTATTTTGCAAACAAGATAGACAATATGCACAAGAATTAAAAAAAAATTTGGAGTGGGTAATTGGCGATTGACTAGACAAAAAAAAATTTGGAGTGGGTAATTGGCGATTGACTAGACAAAAAAAAATTTGGAGTGGGTAATTGGCGATTGACTAGACAAAAAAAAATTTGGAGTGGGTAATTGGCGATTGACTAGACAAAAAAAAATTTGGAGTGGGTAATTGGCGATTGACTAGACAAAAAAAATTTGGAGTGGGTAATTGGCGATTGACTAGACAAAAAAAAATTTGGAGTGGGTAATTGGCAATTGACTAGACAAAAAAAAATTTGGAGTGGGTAATTGGCGATTGACTAGACAAAAAAAATTTGGAGTGGGTAATTGGCGATTGACTAGACAAAAAAATTTGGAGTGGGTAATTGGCGAATGACTAGACAAAAAAAATTTGGAGTGGGTAATTGGCAATTGACTAGACAAAAAAAAATTTGGAGTGGGTAATTGGCGATTGACTAGACAAAAAATATTTGGAGTGGGTAATTGGCGATTGACTAGACAAAAAAAAATTTGGAGTGGGTAATTGGCGATTGACTAGACAAAAAAATTTGGAGTGGGTAATTGGCGATTGACTAGACAAAAAAAATTTGGAGTGAGTAATTGGCGATTGACTAGACAAAAAAAATTTGGAGTGGGTAATTGGCGATTGACTAGACAAAAAAAATTTGGAGTGGGTAATTGGCGATTGACTAGACAAAAAAAAATGTTTATTCTTCATAGGGAACTTTCTTTCAAAAAATAGAAATTCTAAACGTTAACTAATTTAAAACTTGAAAATACCATAAGGAAGTCTTCTGTCAGACAAACGCGAAAAATAATAATAAAAAAAATTATTTTAGTCATTTTCTCTAGATCCATCGAAAAATTGCTTATATGTTTATTTGACTTTGAAGTAACATGAAATAAAAATTTCTTTTTCGAGTTTTCATAGGAACGAAAGAATTTGCTCTATGCCTTCTCTATTTTCATTGGCACTTTAGTTTTACAGTTTATATAAATTCTTTTCTAGGATATACACGCTGTATTTTATAAAAATAGTGTTTTTTTCGTTTCAGTCTCAATGTTCTAAACCTTTTTGACAAATACTATCCTCATTATTCTTAATATATTCTTAGCATGGCTATGGCCTGAAAATATATATGCCTTAATAAAATAAAGCTTGCTATAAGTTGCTATAGCTATTGGCAAATTCTTTTTATATTTAGAACAAACAATCGAAGTTGGACATATTCTTAGGATATTCTTAACTTCTGACCCACTGTTCAGAGTATATTCTTACAAAAAAAGTGCTTGAGAAATATTTTCCGGCTCAAGACACAAAAAAAAAACTTAATGTTTAAGGGAAATTTAGCTCTGAAAGTTAAAACGGCTAAAATCGTTATACACCTAAATTCATTTCCCCATCAGATAATCTAAACAACACACCTGCTCTTCTTTCGCGTTCTCAGTAGGGAGCTTGCTAGCGTTCTCTGGATTAAAGTCTAATTACTTTTTTTACTTCGAATATTAAACCTTCGCTTCGGTTTCCTTTTTCAGTTGATAAACAACTTGTTTCCGTGAGATACGGCGCGGACATAATAAACCGGGGGTAAAATTAAATTATTCTATCTATAACGACCCCGTGGGGCTTTTAAAATAAACAACAAATAAACCCCAGTGTGGCAATTTTTATAACTTAGTAGATTTTACAGTAACACCACGCTTTGGGAACACAATGCATGAGCCATAAGAAAGTGACCCGTGATTTTAGTACCGTTAACTCACATAGTCACTCACACAAGCCTATTATAATATAGGATTATAACTTATGAAAGTAACTTTTACGAAACTATTTTTATATAGTGCCTCATTACCGACTTCGTCATCGGCAAGACAGTGACCACGCGTATTATCATCGACTTTTATATCTGGATAGCCGCAAATTTGAGGTTCTTCATAGATTGGTAGTACGCCGGTGGATCATGTTTTGATAACTTAATAAATTTATCAACATCTTTCTTGTTTATCTCCCTAACGAGATTTGTGTACCTAAAGTGTTTTGAAACTTCCGAGGGTTCCTTTAAAATTTATCCGATTGACATGTAATTTGATCGTATTAAAGGAACGATAGCAACGTGGACGAATTCTTCTAGATTTCTTACCAAAACCTTGCCCGATTTACCAGCAGGGAAGACTAAACTTTTTATGGTCGCACCTCTTCTATCAATGGACCCTTTACCTTGGTAGGCTTTATTATAATGTCACTCAAGAAAAATTGATTGATCGACAGCAACCTAAACAAAAATCTGCATCGAAACTGTGTACCCATTCCGTCACTACAGACAATGATTCTCTTTCTCAGTTAAATTTTTCTTCCATAATCTTTATGATTTTAGTAACACAGGGGAATGCTGCAATTCTAGAGTGATCGCTTGTAATAGTGATATGGCACCTCGTTAATTCCCTTCATCTTTAAAGTATCAGCAAGCAGTAAAAATACTGAAAAACATATGGCCAAAATAGATATTTCGTCCTATTCAGCGTTCTTATAACTTGCATAAACAATTTACCATTTACCAATTTACCTAGTAAATTGTTTTAACCTTCCATTAAAGATGCGGTTTGCGGAAAACCGCATTTCAAGCTTTTCACGCTTTCTCTCTATCTCTCGACACAATCAGAACGCTCTTTCGCCACGATAACCGTTTGAACCTTCTTCTCTATTCGAGCCCACTTGCTGTGAGTGATTTGTCTTTGACTGTCTCCTAATCGTAATCGTTATCTTCATTTGAGGAACTTTCGTCATTAATTTGAAAAAACTTTTTCAGTATGAATATGAAACAATCTTCGCACTACCCAAGCATGCAATCTTCATTTGCGGAATCACAACAGTTCTTTTTAGCAATACCCGATAAATCTGTCAGACGGACAGTTCTCACAATTGAACTCTCTCGCTATTCGAGCTCGATCAAAAATAAAACATCGGGGCGTTTCCGAAAGTTAAAAACAACTAAGGGTTTACTCAGATTCCCAGCCTTGCGAATCTATTCTCAATCAAAACTTCTACAATCTTATTATCTGCAACACAGTAATAATTAAAAAAATAATCTGTAGGACGAAAAAAAGATACAAAAAAAATAATACCATTACGCGGTTCATTATTATTTTATCCTTCCATGATTCAGCAATAAGGCAATAATGTTAAGTATGTCACATGTTGTAATAAAATACTAAGCAACATAAAAAATCTGTCAGACGGACAATTTGGTGCAAAACAATATCACGAAAATCTTCTTTGTAAAACTGTTATTAATCCACCTTATAATGGCTTTTTGCATATTGTTTAGAAATAAAAGCTTATTTAGAACGGATACATTGACAAAATGTCCGTTCGACAGTAAGTATACTCTTCAGGTTTCTGATTCAGTGTAAGAAAAATGGCGAGCGTGATCCTAGCAACAAGATTTGTTTTAAACTTAGTGTCTATAGATTCAATAATGGTAGAGTTTTATTTTCCGTTCAATAATTTTATTTTTACCGAGCATGACGACTTAATTCAAAACATGCACATATATATTGTGATTATTTTTAAAAAAGCATTGAAAAAAAAAGGTTTTCATCAGAAGTTGATACGACTAATTATTTACCTCCATGGCATGAAAGCTAAAAACCACAAGTTTAAATACATAATTGTAATTAAATGACACTATTTTTATTCTCCTGTAGAATAAACTCTTCCTGTAAAATGGAAGAGTTTAGAGGCCATAAAATTTTCTTTATCTTTCTTAACAGATCTCTAGTACAAACCTTTTGCGGAATTACGACAAACTCAAACCTGTATTTTATACATTTCTGTGAGCATATTGCTCTTTACGCCTATTATTTTGAGGCTTCGTCAGCGAAATATACGCACTCGGAATTTTTTTGGAATTCCACAATCATAATGGCGATATCACGTTAACAACGCAAAAAAAATTTTCAAAGGCCTGCTAAAACCAATCGTTTTGGTAGAATTTAGGTGGTTTCGGCTTACGATGGCTCTCCCTTTTCGCAAGTTTTTCATTCATGAATTTGATCAAAAGTTGAGACAAAGCTTTGTTACATAGTAAAACAGTTTATCTTTCTGGGAGAAACTTTCACGTATATATGATAACAGTCGCTGAGAATGTTACCAAGCTCAAAAACCTTTTTCAAAGATTTTATTAAAACTAATTTGAGTGAGAAAAGAAACCACCCAGCGATATGGGATTCTGTTTTATTTAGTCAACTTTCGTCCTGCAACCTTTAAAAGAAATATGACTCAAACGGCCAGCTTTACGTGACACAGGGTATAGAAGAAAACAGTATTTAGGGTGGTTAATTCAAAAGTAAGTAGCATTCCTTTTTCCGTCGCATAAAAGAGACAATTCCGGCCTTGTTATTAAAAAACATCCAATAAGCAAAAAAATGAAGATTATGTGAAAACGACAAAACAAATAAATATTTTAAAAACACATTTATTCAATAAAAGTTCTACAAAACTTTTCGTAACAACATTTACATCATCAGGAGAGTCTTACGTCCGTAACAGTTTACCTCTGTGTGGCTCTAAGATTATCTTCGTTGAATTTGTACTGTATTTCTTTTCAAAACTAACCCTATTATATTATCATCTTAAAAACACTTTATTCAATAAAAGTTCTACAAAACTTTTCGAAACAACTGTTACAGCCCCAGGTAAGTCTCATAATTGTAAAAGTTGTTACAGAATTAACTTTCAAAAAGTGCGATATGGCTAGAGATAAACGTAACAAAAAGTGAAAAAAGGAAACATTTTAATCAATTTATTTTTTCCATCCAGGTTTGTAAGAAGTCAATTACTTTTATTTTTTCTGTGATCTGATTGGTTGATCTCGATCCGCTAGTTATCTCTTCAACTAATAAAAAGCCAAATATAGCATAGCCTAGCTTCAAGTAAACAGCAGCAACACATGACAGACCTACTCATTTCGACCAAACGTGGTGAAAAAAACATTGCAAAACATCACGATCACTACATCTCCTTAATAATTTTAAACCCATGTTTGATGGTGCACACATAAATAACTACTTTTTTAACATGAATATTCATCATCATAATACGCCAATACGGCGTTGAATTTGTGTGATAGACTCTTCTTCTGTCGATATATAAACTGTGATTGCAAAAACATTAAAAAAAATCTATATATGGTTATTCGAATGTTTTGAGTTCTAAAACAATGAAATTCAAATCGAACATTTTCTTTTTAAACAAAGTCTGTTTTTAACATTCTTGGATTACAAGTAAATCTTTAGAAAGTAATCCTGGTTTCTACAAACCCAAACAAAATAGGTATCAGTGAATAAATACAATATAAACCGTTTTATATATCTCTTTCGAAAAATATTACCCTCAGTCACCGTATCGACCTAGCAAGCTCGGTGTATACTCTTGACCTCGGGAGTAGACAAAACTGTTTCTATTGTATTATATATTATCATTAGTAAGTTGTTCTATTCAACAAAAGTTTAAATATTGCGTTCCTCTCATTATAATGAATAAGTAGCGCCCTTTCACATTTCCCATTTCACAGCTGTAATCTTTTATCGCCAACGTTGATTGCTCTTGAAGTAATAAACAAATCTGATTTGAGATGAGATCGTCGCCATTGTCACCAATATGAAAATCAAGATTTTTCAATCTTATGAAGTAACGCACATCTACTCTGTTGTACAATCTGATAAAGTCGAACAGTATTGTCTCTTGAAGATCCAAAAGAAACCAAGGATTGGAAGTACGAGCCGTTGAAAAACAAGAAAATGGCTCTCCAGGCCAGCTATAACTTCCATCAACTGCTTGAGAACATGCATAGCGTTGGAAACAGATGATGCGGACGTAGATTTACTTCTGGCCACATTCCTAAGCACCACTTGAAAAATAGTAGTCCTTGTTAGTATGTACTTTAGCCCAAAAATATGATGTATATAGAACTTCGTTGTTTTTATTGGGATATAACACTTAAAACACTGGAGGAAAATCTAGAAATATTTTTTAGGATTTCTCCGCTTTATGGATAAACGAAGGTTTTTGACAACTCAGAAGGGAGACTTGGAGTATCTTAATGGTGAAAAAACATGTAAAAGTATTGTAAGTTTTGATTTACTGGGTGGCAAATATCACCTTACCACATTCGTAGCCATAAGAGTTGCAAGCATCAATACATTTTTCTGTTAGCTGACAGGGTTGCAAAGTTCGGCATACTGCACCTCTTTAAAATAGAAAATATAAAAACTGACGCTAGTCATTTTACATAGACTTGTTTGATGGCAGGTCTCTATAATAATACGGAAAGTGTGTCTGTCTGTCTGTAACAGGCAAAGTGGATGTGTTCATTTTCCTTTGATGTAGCCGAAATTTTCAGATTCAAATATTAAAAGTTTTCAACGTAATCACTTAATAAAAGGTAAATATTTGAGAAGTGTTATTTCTGACTTTATTATTATTGTGGGTGTTGTAATTGTTGGTGTTGTTGTGATCGGGGTTCTGACTGTTAATGTTGAACTTTCTATCAACTAGATTTTACACCTTGCAAGCTGTTGCGTTTTGTATTTTGTTTCTTAGTAGTATTTCATGCGATTTGACATTTGACATTTTGTGTAAGATTTTAAGGATTTTTTTGGAAACGGTATTTTTTGCATTTTCAGTTAAATATTTGCTGATGTCATCAAAATTTAAATGACAGATCTTTTATATTGCTCTTCTGCCTAAGTGGATTTTTCCACGAGCCTTATCGACTGGATAGAATAATGCAGATTGTGAGTTTTAAAGATTCAAATTACTGTGTCGTAAGTTTTTGTATGGTATCCCTTACGCGGATTCAACGAGACATTCAGTGGATTCTTCCACGGAAATACGGCTAGTATATTATTATTACTACCCAATGAATCTAAGATTCTTAACTTTACTGAACGATACATACAACATGGACCAATGTATCGCTGTTACATTTAAAAGGCGATTATTGCAGGTTACAATTTAAAGAAATAAGCGCTTTACTGAAAGTTACTGTCAACATTTGTCCTTTCAGACAGTAACATAAAACTTCAAATTAAATGATGTTAACTTACATATCGTCCAACGGTATAGTCTGTTGAACGAAAAGTCCACCCTGGTTTGACTTCAAAAGCAGCAACATTTGATGACAGTAGCTCATAAGTGGAGTGATTTGAATAATTCACAAACAAACATGAGTTGGTAGCCACGCAATGTCTTAGGAATTCATTCTCAGAAATGTCTACTATGGTTTGATCAACCTTGCCTGGGAAGTAAGTGTCATTCTTCTTCACAGAGAAATTTCTATTGTATCAACAGGACAGCCTCAGGGGCGTAGTCAGCGTCAGTCAGGCTCTGCGATCGACTGACCTACTTTTTTCATCCCAACACGTTGTTTTTTCCACTTCCACCGCCACCACACATGGATGGGCGCACAAATCTTTTCCCGGGCGGCGCACACAAGCTTCGCGCTTCGCACGTCGTTTTCGCAGGATTTAACAGTATCCACTTTGTTTTGCAGGCTGAGGTGTTGAATCTCTACTTTGTTTCGCAGATAGTCTTTTTCGCAGGATTACCTGCGAAAATTATGCCTATGTACGGTCTTGTGTCTTCCATTTATGGTAATTTTGGACGCATCCTATTGGCTAGTAAATTTCGCAGAGAGGTTAAAAATTCGCTCCATATATGGCTATAGAAAATACGCAAGAAAGTCAAAAATAAAAACAAGGCTAGCGAAGTTGTGAAGGGTGAAGAAAGCATGATGTTGCTGTCAAACGTGGATCCGTATTTAGCTTTAACTTGTATAGAGCATCACGAAAATTCTCTATACTCGAACCATCCAATTTTTGTATCTGTATGTAAATCTTCAGATTTGTTTTCCTGTGTAGAAAGCACTTTCAAGTTTTCAGTTAGCTAGCCATTCCTCTTCTGTATTCTATGTAGACAGCAGATCCTGTAGCTACACAGAATAAAGCTATTCTTATAAGCCCTTAACAGTTTATTTAAGAGAAATATTTTAACGTTTTATCCTGATTGTGGTCAGCTATGATTCAAGACGGTTTTAAATCAGAAGATTTTTCCTCATCTGCCTTCAAATAAAAATTTACAACCAGTATCTATTTTTTTTTGCGATAATGACAAACATTCTGGGCAATTTAAACCTAATCCCTTCAGTTTCTTGAAGTTTGAGTAAAGCTACGTTAAAGCGTTCTGCTCAATATTTTAAGCTAGGTTGTCATATGTTATGATGACAAAGCAAAATAAAAGAAAAAGGAAACGTGTGTATCATCTCGAAGTTGTTCCTTTTGCATTAGCCCAAACGTTAGTTAATCAATGTGGTACTTCTAGCACTAATGACGAGACTTCTTCCATTTGTAAAAAGCAAACCCTTAACTTAAAATCTTTTTCGTCAAAGGGATTTCTAAATCGAAACCTATTAAACCTAAAAAAATTTTATCTGCAGAACCTTGGTAGATCCATTCCCTTCAGGTTCTATTAACGGTATTGGAAAATATAATGTAGGCACTCACTACGACAAGCTCCACACCTCAGTGATCACGATAATTCTTCCCATTGTAACCTGCGAGAGGACGTCTTAAGGTTTATTCATTGTAGTGAAGGCTCTCAGGTTTGTCTTTTTCAAAGGTCATTTTAAAAACCTTATGAACTTTCTCTTGATATATATCCAGAATTGATAAGGTCAATGTTATGACGATGCTGGCAATGTATCTGTTAAAATTAATAGTTTTCATGCTAACATTTTAAAGCAAAACAGATTAGCTTTATACATATCCTTGTTCTTCTCATTGCTTAAATTTAGTTGTCTGTAATTCATGCTTTGTACATTATTTCTGAAACATGATGAATTGAATCAAACGTAACATATTTTTACAAATTTTCCAAAAGTAGGTTAAAATTTTTACGCAAGAATGTTCCTTACTTAACTAATAATCCCAACTATGCCCATAATTTTAATGTTTGTAACACGATGTGTGGAACAGATTATTAACATGAGGGTTTTCAATGATTTGTATGAAGGCATTTTGTCCATGGTTCCATTTCATTATATTTTTGAATTTTTTATTATATTTATGAAGAAAGAAGATTTTGATTTGGTTATTTTTTTAATAACCTCCAATCTGCAGAAAACGTTATTTTGGTGCTAAATGTGAAGAAAGAAGAATGAACATTTTAATTATTGCTTTAATAACTTTCAATCTATAAAAAATAGTATGATGGTGTTGTGTTGTCTTATGCTATTTATTGTATTTTATGTTGTCATTTATTCCCCTTTTTCGATCAATTGTTCAGAATACTTAACGTCTATCGCGTATGTCAGAGAGTCGGTTTTATGGCGTTTCAGTGCTTAAAGGGCGTAAAAAGGCGTTGGCTTCCAGGGCGCCGCCCTGAACCAGTTGGGAGGCTCACAACGCCCCCCAAACCCCCAGTTGGTTCTTATCGCACCTTTGGTGCGATGTTGACCCTGCGGGTCAATGGTTCGACTAAGGTTAATTTTTTTCTGGCTACGCCCCTGAGCCTTGTGATGTAAGTTGCGCCATATTGAAAGAAAATGATAAGAAGGGAAATGCCAATCCTTAAATGAAAATGTAACAATGATAAGTATTACGTAAAGAACAGGACAAGACAGGACTTTCGAGAACAAAAAAGATGAAGGAAATATATAAAAAAAATACTTTATGAATTGAATTTTCATTTTTACTTGACTACCGACCCAACTCATATCTTCAAAACATTTCATTGAAATGTTTAATATCTCTACTCATAGATTTAAACTGTCATAAGTTATTTATTACTTACTATATCGTATTCATAAATTCACTGTTTTATATATATATTTCATCTTCACGTGATTTGGATACTAAGTATATACGTACTTTGATATTAAAGATATAATTTTTTTTTGCCCAAGGAAAACGCCATTATAAATGTTCTACCGATCGTGCGACACGTGGCTTTTTTGGCCAATCTGCTGCATTAAAAGTTGTACTTTTTCTGTTCGTGTGCTACACCTGGCTTGTGGCTTGTGTCTATAGGTCTAAAGTTTAAGCAATGTTTATATAACGCTGTTTTTTTCTCTGTGGGTGATTTTTTTTCTTTAATCTCTTTTCGAATATGAATCTATAGCTAGCTGGCCTCAGCATGTTGCGGACTGCCCATTGAATTTATATCAGTAAAGTGGTGGAAAATATTAGAGTAGGGTTCTGAGGCTCGAATTTTTATTTTCTTTGTAGCGAGGAAGAGGATAGCATTATACAATTTTTAGCAATGAAATACTTTGTTTTTGTTTTTACGTTACCAATTATCTAAACTGAAATTCCATTCTTGAATTTCACAATTTAACTTAAAGTCCATAAAATTTCATTCATTGAATCATTGATGTCCATGCTTTAACGCTGACAAGGTATGCAAAATGCAAAAATTGGAATGATTTCCCTCCGATTTTTCTCCGATTAAAAGGTAAACAAACGCTCAAATTTTGTGCTTGATTTATCAGGTAACCGACATTTTAGGTTCTTTTAGTTTGCCTGTACATATTATTTATTGAATTGATTCACCTCCGGAATGATATCTACCCGCAACGTGTGAACACGGTCTATATTTCAAACGTAACCAAAGACAGGCTGAACATGTGAACAAAATATAAAAAGGCTACGTTAAAGCCAACTTTTCCGCTTTTTGTAAATTGGACAGCTAAATTGGGCAAATGTTTTTATATTCCATAATGTTTTGCTAGCCTATACCAACACTGAACTAAAAAAACTAGTTTTTTGCCCCGATCTTAGTTAATTGTAGAGATGGTAAATCCCTTTTAAGCAATGACTTCTAGGGTTTTGTTGTGTACCAAATTTAGAGAGGTTTACCAGCACGTCACTCCTTCCACCACCTATCCCCAACTAAGGCTGTTTTGTCCTGTTTTTACCTCACGACCTAACGGCTTTAAAAGTTTGTTACACAAGCCATTACAAAAACTGTTTCTATAAAAGACATACACAGAATAAGTTTTTAGAAGGTCAGTTTCCCTTTAGTTCCTTAGGTTATTTATCCAGCTTTAAAATCTTAACCCGAACTAATTATAGCTGACATCAGTCTACGGATTGATCGATAATTTGATCATGTCAAAAAATTCCGGCAGCATATTTTCAATTTTACATGGCCTACACATCTGCAAAGCAAAACTTTGGTAGCCTGGTGGCTGCAAAGTATTTGAATGTGATTCTGTTTGGCCGTTTCGAGAAATAAACAAAAATCGACTTCTTTCAATAACATTATGTCCGTGATTTCAGACCAGCGTTTGGAAAGTTTAGTTGACTTACCCTACAAAAGCTGCACAAACTGCTAAAGTATTTTACGTACTTAAATTAGTATCCCGTGATTATACTTAGATATGTAGTTGTCTCTAATAAAAAGCGCATGAAAACATTATTCTTATTTTTGTAAATGTTTAGATGTAGTCGATGTTTATTTTTAAGACTCACATATAATTCAATGCAATTTTGTGGGTAATAAAACTGGTCCAACAGTTTTTCTTAAGTGATCATCTTTTCTGTATTACTTTATGAAAAGGAATACATTTTGAATTGATATTAACCCTTAGACTTTAGGGAAGGAAATTTTAGGGAAGAATTTGAATTTTTTTAAACTTTTTTCCCGATAATATTTTTACACTGAACTTACTTTTGGAAACCTGCTGTCTCAACATTGGTAAGATTGAATACTGCCGGCTTTAAATTTAATTCTCTTAAATTATCTTACCTGGCCGTGTATTTTACTGTCTCATTGTTATGTAAGCATGCGTTTTCGTCGATAGAAGGAATTTCGGTAGGATCTAGCTAAACAACCAAAAAAATTACCTATGTTGAAGAATATTTATTTGTGCATTTGTATTGATATCTCATCATATGTTTGAAGCGATACAGTAGCCCACATAGGACAAAAATCGTTATAAACAAAATATAAATAGGATAAAATATAAGAGTGTTATTCTGGTGAACTAATTATTAGATTGGTACATAATCGTATAAGATTCAATTCTGCTGAAACTGTTGCCTCATGACAGATGCTTGTATAATGTCAGTTTCTTCCACGCATATTTATGGATTTTTAAAATAATTTAACTGCTTTCCAAAACATACTAACGTCAGACATTAGAAGTGTAGCTACTCAAACCAATCGAAGTTTTACACGCTGTAAACCTTGTATCTCTTTGTAACATACTTATGAATTGTGTCCTTCTTTAACACGCTGATTTCAAAATCTACAAAATAAATTATTTCTTGCGTCAGCAAAAATCTATGTTCCTGATAAGTGTTGCCTTTAATGGAAAGTAAGGTAAACGCATTTGAATCACAACAGTGCCCACATTCTGCTTTTGTTTTTACTATGGAATTTTCGGTATGATTTGATTTTGCTTGAACGGTTTTCAGTCTTCTAATGAAGTTTTTCCAATGTTGATGATTTTTCTACAACACAATTAAAACAGGAGTTGCAATCAATTAGTCTACAATACCAACTAGCAACAAAAGGTGAAATTATTTCAGTTCAGTTCTACTTTATTTGTTGATGATTTTTCTATAACAAACTACCGTAATTTCTCGGCGGACGTCTAATAAAAATTATAACTTTCAGGGTGGGCGTAATCAAAAGAGGGTGGGGGCGGTAATTCGAGAGGGGCGCTTATAAATAAAATCTAATTTTGTGTTATGTTAAAGCTTTTTTCAGGAAACTATGATAGTTATAAAATATAAAAACAGCAGATTTATATGTAACAGCTTCCTCCAAGGTAATAGATATAAATAACACATCCTTGAGCATAAATGTTTATGGTTAAATTTCCTATGCTTAAATGAATAAAAATATAGAACTGCTTAAACAAAAAGATAGACAGGGACATTCTGACATGAAATATCATACTGTAAATGACTATAAGAAGAAACTGTCTTAGCGTTTCAAAATTTCTAAAATATGCAAATAATTGTTCTCATTTGCTCTAGTGATATAGTCAAATAACCGCCCCTGGGCCCTTATTTTAGAGTGGACGCTTAATCGAGCAACGGGAAAAAGGGCTATGTATAAATTAAGATATTTACACCAGGAAAGAAGAATGTTATTATAGCTTTCCAAATTATTAATGAAAGTATTTTAGAATTTTGGTAAAACCAACTAAAAACTTACAAGTTTACTTGAGCAGACAACTGCTGTATCTTCTTTAAATTGCGCGTCAAATTTTATATTTCCATTCTTGTCACTATCAATTCTAATTTGAAACAGCGTCTTGTCTTCCAGCAAAGGCAACTGAACGGAACCTACTTTTGGTCTTCGTATTCTACCATGAAATTTAACATACATCCCACGATGCCCTTTACCAGTTTGAAAGTCTTCATACAGCGAATAGTGTTGTTTCAGGTATTCTGTTGTTGGGATATCGACACCATCCGTAGAGAATATGTACTCCACCTTACAAAAAAATATTAAAGTCGCAAAAATAGAGTTACTATTTCTATTATAGAAATCATTTGCAGAGTTAAGTTACAATCATGGACATTTAGTGGAGGAGGGCTTGTTTGGCCATTTCTCTAAATAGCCAAACAGCATCTCTTGCCAGTACTCTGCAACCTGTAGATTACAAAGGTTTTACTTTGGCAGGGGTGCAGGTGAAGTAAAAAACGTCGAAATAAGCGCTAGCTGCATTTTTCACATTGTCTGAATCCTTTAAAAAATAGAGGATTTGGGGCTTGCTGCGTGAGGAAAAAAATTAAATTCCTTAACTTTATGAATGTAATTTAATAAGCTAAATCCTCAGTCTAAATGCGCTATAAACAATGGCAGGTAAACGGTGACAAGTTTGGAATGAACGTTGAAATTTTGCTTTTCTTTACACTAATTCATATCCCGGGTTTTAGATCTCGAAGGGAGCGTAACGTTACCCGCTGGAAAGCAACGATGTTTTATAGCGGAACAAAAAAACAAAGGTTCGCGTTATTCGGTCCGCGGTAAGAACGATTTTAAAGAAATGGAATATAAGTCTTGGATTGAAGTGAATGAGGATCCAGGTTTCCAGCTACAACTTTTGTCACTTAAATACATCTTTTTTTTAACAGTTTCTCTACAAATTCTGTACTTTAGTGCGACATAATAAATACAATCTTCAAAGCGATGCATCAATCAAACATCCTACCTGGCCAATAGCAAGCTCAATGTACCATCCTTTATTGACAAAAGGAAGCATTTCTATGGAAATCGGAAGCACTGAACGCAATATTTGATCAAGTTTCAGCTTCATTGTCAACTTTATAGTCCAAAAGCTTAAGTCCGCACCAATCATCAATTCAGTTTTTACATTTTTTATATTTTCTTCCTCCAATTTTATCGTTGAAATTCCTTTAAATGCTGATAATCTGCTCCCTTGGTGCCAGACGATACTCCAGGTTGGATTGTTGATATTCAAAGTTTCAACAACTTTAAGTTTGTATGCTAAAATTGATTCAATCTCTCGCGGAAATGGTTTTAATCGGTGAGAAAGCTCAATAACCAACATATTTATTGATTGATTAGATGTTGAATGCATAATTGTAAATTCATTGATTGTTGGCCATAACTTATAACTAAACAACTTTCCACAAAGGTTATAAACCCCTTTTCCTGTTACAAACACACCATTGATATTCTTTTCAATGTACACATCAACATTCCGCAATCTTAAGTATTTATCAATCATATATTGCCTAATGTTCCCGATTCGTATTTTCAAAAGCTGTATATACCCTATATTTGAAGAACAGTTTCTGTAGCAGTAACCATTTGTAACTCTTGTCTGTGGTTGCTCAATGATAAGATTTCGTAAGTTTTTTATGCTTGTTTCATTTATATTCTTGACGAGGTGTGATAACATGGTTTGCACATGAACACATTTAGTATTTTGGCAGTTAGAACCAACAGCTATGAAGGTGTCCTTTAATGCAACTGTGCGAGCTGATACTGGCATAAAATTGCGAAGTATGTTCACCTTCTCCAATTGAGATCCTTTAAAGAAGCAACCATGTATCATACATAAATTACATTTTTCTTGAATACATACGTTTCTTATATAAGTTTTAATTGAATTTCATCATTTTTATTATCATGTATTTTGAAAGTGTTTCGAAAGATAGATTAGCAAACATTTTTTATATCTTTTGTTCAAAGGCTTGACTTCAAATGCCCTTTACATATTGATATTAATAGGGGTATATGAATTTAAAAGTTTATGCCACATCAATTCATAACTTGGTCAAAAGTCACTGCGGTAGTTAAAATTTTTTAAACAAAATTTAAACTTTAAACAAATTGCTTCGACAAATAGAGGGTACCCTGTTGGAGGTGACAATTCCTAAAAATTAAAAATTACAAGAAATGCATTCTACCCCAACAAACACTCGTGGTGAACATGTAACTTACCTAACTTGTAGTGTCCTAATTGACATGACTGCTCTTTTGTAACTTGCTTACCTAAAAAACATTGCTACAGTGAACCTTTATGAATGACATACATGGTATGCTTCAAGTGTTGGATACTTTAGAAATTGATTGCTTACTTGGAATGGTTAAAGTTTGACAATGTACAAACGGCAAGGTCATGCAACTAACGTGTAAAAGTCTTTCTGATAATTCGGGAATATCTTTCACTGCAGAATAGCAAACTGAGGTCTTTGCTCTTTCACAATCTGGTCTACACGTCTGCTGGACGCTGTATGCTTCTCCATTTTTTCGGCGGCAGACAGGAAAGAAACGACGGCAAAGAACCTGCTTGATAAAACTGACGCACGACACGTAAGGGTGTTCATCAAGTTTTACCATTAATTTTCTTAGATGGCTTTCCATTTCGTTTTGACTGTATCGTTTGTCAACATAAATAAGAATGGTTTTGTTCTTTTCGTCGTAATCAAGTTGATCACATATTCTTCCTTTGTATTTCTCACATTGTTTCACATCCAATTGACTATAAGCTGACAACGTCAATAAATAATACAAAATTAAAAGTTAACCTGGAGCTCAAGTAGAAAACTAATTTTACGTAATGAAATTTAAAAAAGCCATACCGATGACGTACATTCCACATAAAAGGAATATCTTCATCCAGCTATCATTCACCATTTTCAAAGCCTGAATAAAAATTCGCAAGTTTGTTAGAAAAACATTATATTACAATGATTTGATTGTGGAATACACGCTTTTTATAAGATTATCAAAATCTTAACCAGGCTTGTCCTTGTTCATATTTCTCTATTGTTCCAAACATAGACATATTGTTTTTAACCTGAAATCCTAGACTGATATTCTTCTAAAGCAAATCCTTATTAATGAATAATCGTTTAGCTTGGTCTAATGTCACGTATAAGAAAGAACGTATACAACATATGCTATCATTAGGTCCGATGGAAAGTATTTGGCAGCTTGAATTTAACGTCAATTTAAAGTGAATTTAACTCTGTTGTATTCATGACTACTGATTCGATTTATTAAAGGCCAGTGTTTGTTTAGAAGGTGGCGGACGTTCAAGTATTCTTACGATAATCTTTTATGATAATCTGTTTGCTTTTGCAAAAAACCGCGAACTTGCACCAAAGTGAGCTCTCGGGAATAGTACTCAATCCTTATTATCATTTCCTGCTTTTTCACATAGTAACTAAGGCTTCTGTGGTTTTCATTTCGAAATGTTTAGGCATTACAAGAATTAATAACTGTTTTACGAGCGTAAATCTTCGCACAAATACGCATAAAGTGAAGTGACTTTTTAATACTTAATAATCTCTTCTTTTATGTGTGAATAATATATTACGCTGAGAAAATGAATATTTGTGTATTTAACCAGTGCATATACATACATTGAAAAATAAATTTTCGCTATATTTTTCAACAAGCAAATTACAAGTTGGATGTACACTTTTTATTAGAACAACTTTTTAAGAACATGGAGGCTGGCAAGAACTGGATATCGGAAGAATGACAAGAAATCTTATTGGCATTCTATTTTTTTTCCAGAAAGGAATAAATAAAGTGCGGAAATAAGTGTTTTAACGCAGATATTTTTTTACAGAATTAATTGTCCTGATTTGGCAAAACTTGTAGCTATGAACTTTAATAATTTAAAAATGCTCAAATATATATAAGAGCAAAACGTTGACAATTTAAGGCGGCACATGTAAAAAATTAAGAACACTCTAGGCCGAACACAAATTTCCTGCTTCTCCTGAATAAAGTATTTATAGCGAAAGCCTTACCTGACCATTCGTTGCCACTGAACTTTTGCTATTGAGCTAAAAGTTTATGGCCAAGTTTCACGAGGTAACCTTATATAGACAGCATGAGGAAAAACGTGGGAAGTCGAAAAATAATAAAATTAATAATAATCCTAGCATCAAGCCAAATTAATCTGCAAACCCTGATAACAATCAAGTTTTAATTTTATTGTTATGGCAACTTAAAAAATGCTCAGCATGCAATGGGAAAAGCCACCATGGGAATTTTTAATACAAAAAGAATCAGGGGCATTTACACAAAGTATATCTTGTATTTTGTATTTTATCTAAACACGATCGTGCAATATGTACTGTACTGTACAACGCAAAAAAATCCGGTATTTTCGGTCCTATTAAAAAAATCCGGTATTTTCGGTCCTATTAAAAAAAGCTGATATTTTCGGTCCTATTAAAAAAAGCTGATATTTTCTAATTGATATTCTAAATTCCGGCATGTTTTTTAGATGGAATAAAACTTGTTACATTTGTACTATGGCATAATAGAAAGAAAATAACGATGAGTTTCGTGAGTTAAAGCTTATCGGTTTTACCCGCGTCAGCTGTCTCATTCCGCCCTACTCCCGCACCTCGACCCCTTCCCTCCTCTTTCTAAATTTTGACCGGCGTTTGGCAACCCGTGTCTAATGGAATACTAATCGTTAGCCAGTGAAAAATCCACAGGAATCAGGCAATTACAAACTATTGTTCCTAAGAAAATTTGCAGACATTGTTGTTGCTAAGCTCCTTGTTTCAGCAGGACATTGTTAAGTGCTTAATTTACATAAGCTGATAATTATATAGTATAAAGCCTCCCACTCAACCATGTATGATTAATATGTTCTCTCGAAACGTGACATACCTTTCCATAAAAAAGTTTATTAGTCACAGCCATGAAACTTTTAAATGTTCCATAACCCTGCAGGGTTGTCAAATTTTTAGCTTCATTAAGTTGAAAAAACCATTTGCTTGATAGCCCTTTTTACTTTCCACTAACTTACCTTATTTAAAGTACAAAGCTTTTAGTGCAAGTCAAAAATTAAAAAGCCTGTGACCGTCAAAACAGACCTTTCCCATATCATTTTGACATGCACTAATTCAGTGATATCTTACTTCCGATGTTTTAAAAACTCGAGGATTCGGGGACATTTACGATACTCCGTAGAGATTTTTTCTCTACGGAGTATCGTAAATGTCTTGTACAGGATTGGGCAGACTGATTTTCAAACACAGTAACACATCGCTAGCTAGCTGTAGCTATCTAGCTGTAGCTAGCATATATTTATGTTTAAAGCATTTATAGCTTATAGCTTGTAGCAGCTAAATTTTAAAAATAAAATTTTATGAGGTTCTTATCATATTGTTCTTATCCTTTGATTTGACTACCCAATCATCCAGCTAGGTAATATGGGGTTGAATATCTTTAATTTCTTTTATGCTGAGTTATGGTTGAACATTCCTCAATTTTCCTGGATCTTTTTGTCTTCCGCAAGTGTTCTAAGATGAGCATGGACGTCTGTAGATTGGACGGGCCAGTCTTAATATCAGTCCCCCAGTTGTCACAGATTGGCCAGGCTACTCCTAAAACGGGGCGCGTTTCAAGAATAGGCAGAACAAGACCACCTAACGTCTCAAAAAAGAATTTTTTGTGATTCAAAATTTCTAAGCAATTATGAGAGAACGTCACTTGGTATCAACAAAACTTATTCTGGTTTCATCGGGAGCGGTTACCAGACTAATAAAAAAGATACAAGAACTTTTAGAAGAAACCATAGCATAAAGTTTTTCAACACAAAAGAATATGTGCCCTTCAACTGTAAATTACATAACTTTCCCAAGCTAAGTAGCAACGAATGAACTGCGTTGGTAATTAATATCTTAGCAACGTGTAAATGGTGAATTATCCCAGCCTTTTAAGCGCCCACCCAATTTTAATCACATTTTTATACATTCTTGACACACCTTAGTGGTAGATTAAAATTTGAATTAAATATATTATCACCATTGTGTCTTCGTAACTATAAATATCTTAACTACACGTGGGAGCAAGCTAAAAGATAGCTATTTAAAAGATAAGGAACAATTGAATTGACATTAATCTTGATAGATTTTTTCGAGATAACAAATTAAAGACTTATTTTAACTTCCAAGCATGACATTTTTTCTCTTTATCTAAAATGACTACAGGAGGTCGTTAGCTTTCAGTTACATAAAAACAATCTTATAGCAAAGAACAAGGTCACGGATCGATTTGGTGACCTACTTACAGATGTAGGTACTAAATATTTTGTCATTATAATATATTTATTAGACCAAATAAACAAATGTCACTAAGGCGTCACTAAGAAATCGATTTTGGAACGGAAAACGTCATGGCAACGTTTTTGGCGTAACGTATTGAAGTATATTTTTCCTAAATCGATTCTCAGGAATTAAGATACGAAAAACATGATAAAATACAATCTGCAGCATTCTGTGAAGTTTTTATACTAGAGATTTAGGATTATAAAAGAGGTCATCAATCCTGTAGCAACGTCAATATGCAGTATCTTGAAGAAAGATAGTCATGTTTTCAGAATTATTATAAAAATGATTGAAGGGACTACAATGATTACGCTCTGAAAGATGGCTATATGTGTATGTGTTTATTGGAAGAAATTACAGCTATGATTGTGATGAAAATCGAATTACTTAAGTTGTATAATTCTAATTACTTTAGTTGTATAATTCTAAGTCATTGAAAAGTGAAAGTTAAAACATTAGCTTGATTTATTGAGTAAGGACGACTTTTCATGAGTAATGGTTATGACTTGTGGAGTTCCAGAAATCGTACTGACTTTAGCTTAAAATTACGTTGCGATATCCGAATATTTTGTATATAAACAAAATATATAGCTGCCACTAGTATCTTGGCTATGCGATAAAACCTAGGTAAAAGTTATTTATTGTCATTTGATGGTTTGATATACCGTAAATCCTCTAATAAATGCCCCCTTCTTGTTAACATCCGCTCTATAAAACGCTTCCCTCAGGACTATTAAGAATGATGGCTGTAAAGAATCATTGCATTAAGTAAAAATAACCATGTGCAGCAGGAGATGTTAATGGATCAAACAACCTTGCTTCACGTCAACGATATGGAAACAAATCCTTTCGTTACGGATACAACAGAATCAGATGTTTAAAAAGGCAAACGATCCCTTTAACTTTTTGGTTAAGATGCCAAAAAATTTATTGATAAGGCACAAGATTCTCTCTGAACTACAACATCTTTTATAAAATACAAAACTGAAAAACTTTGTGAATAAGCGCCTCCTTTTTTTAAACGCCCCCTTTAATAAACACCTCCTCAAAAGCTGGAACATTAAATAAACGCCCTGTGCCTTTATTAGAGGATTAGCAATAGTCAGCTAACACAGCAGTCTTCACAACTTGCCTTGGTATGTCTGATCTTTCATTTTCTGTTCGACTAGCAAGACTATTTAAACCATACGATAATGTGCAGTATGTTGAGCGCTTTACCATATTAAAATTTCGTAAGTTATACTTTTTCTCTACTGCAAAAAACATACTAGGCGACACTGTAGCCACATGTACTAGCTACAATAAGCATATGAAACAGCTTAAATACCAACATCGTGATTGATACACATTTTTGTAAGAAACCCTGAAGAAGTCTTGAGCTTAGAACAGCCACATTTTAAGAAACTTTACTAAGCCTAAAAATACCTACAACATTAAGAAACATATAAATGTAAAACACCAAACTTATATATACGGAAAATATTTGAGGCTTAAGTTATCAAAATTGTAAAAAACTCTAGGCTTCACAAAATGTTTAGGCTCTTTCCTTATAAATAATATGTATCTATGATATATACCAGAAGACAGCATTTGTGCAAATGATATTCGCCTAAAATAGCTTATTTTAATGATTACCAGCTATACAGGTCGTAGCTATATCTCCTTATAGCATGATTTTATCCAAAAGCTATTTATTGTGCTGAGCTATAGTACAAATTTTTTCATTTAGGAGAATATGATAAATCATATCATAATCAACTTATTGTGCCTTCCCCGTGCATAAAAATTTTACAACTAGTTTTTATTTAATTTTTTTGCTGTAGCTCGCTATTTGCTGGCTACCACTTTTATGTTTTAGTTAAAAAATTTCTGCCTTATTTTTGTTTTGAGGAGAATATAAATTAAAAATATCTATTGATAAACAACCAATCAAATTTGTTTTGATTGTTAATAAAAGCCAATAAAGTTTTAATATTTATAATGAAGCATAATTTATGCGGTAAACCCGCCAAAGTTTTAAGCTTTCTTACAAAAGAAAGATTCATTTGATTAACTTATTTCAAAAGAAATTGAAGTTAATAAAATGCATTATTGACATACAGTTGATTGTCACTATCTCGAACGTGCGTTATCTCACACTCTCCGCTGTCAGCATATACAGCACAGCTAACTAAAATTAGTCCCGCTATTTCGAACTCGCCCATAGAAAGCCATCATGAACAAAGACCATCATGAAATCTTTGTTTGTGTGTTCGAATTCTATTTCAATTTTCAATTTTAATGTTCTTAATCTTCGAAGGTAGGTTTGTATTCTCTTGACATCATATACTTATCCTAAACCTATGTTAAACCGCTACCCCTTTAAATTACATAAAAACACGTTAACATAGGTTACATAACGCATAAAAAACACTACCTAAGATGGATACTTAAGCACATTAAATGCAGATTATATTTTCTCTCTTGGTCTAAGTTCTTGTCTCTTATAAATAACTGTTACTTTGTACAATCGATTACTTGTGTAGAGAAGGTAAACATTCCAAAATGAAAATAATTGGTCTACGCAAACAGAATTTGTTTATCTGAAGACCACATTGAATTTTGGTAGTGCCAGGTGTGAAATAACTTAAGCCTAATTCCCACAGAAGGCGATAACCTTTTACCTTGTCTTTACCATCATTTGTTGCACGAAATAAGATTATATGATTGAGAAAATCATTTTTTAGTACGTTCAGAGCCGCCATAACTTCAAACTCCTATTTATTTCACGCGGTTCTTCGTGACCAGAATATCGTTCAAGAATAGTTCCTCTTCTTGTCACGTAACTACTTTTCATGATTCCATTTAAATCGTTCACTGTCAAAACCATGTATGTTGCTAGTTTGCTGCTTGCTTCGGGTTTGAATTTTTGTTTCGAGATTAAAATAAGCAGTAAAATTAACATTGAAGCTTTATTAGTTAACTCTTAACTAGCAACTGTGTGGTTGTAAAGAACAAGAAAAAATTCAACCTAAGCACAAAAAATAAAAAACTCTGAGCAATCTTGAAGCTTAAATTAAAACATTCAAAATCACCAAACTTTAGATCTTCTCAAATAACTTGAGGTCAGCACTGAGAAATATTGTGACGCTGAAATCAATTTTAGTGACATCGAAACAGCCAAGGTGATAATATTTCTTGTTACAGACTGCTCAAAAAAACATTAATACTGTATTAAATAAAGTATATATTTTTTAATGAAAGCAAGAATTTCAGAGTATCTCATTTTTGTTCGCTATTTTGAAACTCAAATTCTCCTCCTTTTTATATAGAAGCATCAGACCGTATGATACAGATCGCCACATGTAAATTAATGCTTTAATAAAAAAAAATGAAATCAAATTCGTTCAACTTAAAATTGAACGGAACCGGATGAAAACCTATAGGTGTTTGACTGTGTATTAAACAGGACGAAATGTTAAATCGGTACCGTAACACTCGGCAAAATCGTCCAGACTCGGCAAAGCACTTAGAAGGAGAGATAACAGCAAAACTTATGGCGAAGTGAAAACGGAACCCATTCGTAAAGATTCAAGAGAGAGCGTTGTGCGTCAAAACTTCTCCTTTTGCGAGCGCCGAGTTCGCCAATATGTAAATCCGCCACTAAACAGATATAAAGCGTTTTCAAACCTATCATATTGACACTATTTTGCACGCTCTGATAAAGTAAAAAGCTTTTTTCAATTACAAAAATTATTGAAGAGGTCCCTCAACTAAAAATGCTTTTAATAAAAACTTATTCAACTTTAAGTTTAAAATGGTCGTTCACTTTTTCTTGTAAATGTA
>JASGCC010000048.1:1800000-1982434 GCA_030067915.1 Hydractinia echinata | reverse complement strand
TCGGAAACGCCCCGATGTTTTATTTTTGATCGAGCTCGAATAGCGAGAGAGTTCAATTGTGAGAACTGTCCGTCTGACAGATTTATCGGGTATTGCTAAAAAGAACTGTTGTGATTCCGCAAATGAAGATTGCATGCTTGGGTAGTGCGAAGATTGTTTCATATTCATACTGAAAAAGTTTTTTCAAATTAATGACGAAAGTTCCTCAAATGAAGATAACGATTACGATTAGGAGACAGTCAAAGACAAATCACTCACAGCAAGTGGGCTCGAATAGAGAAGAAGGTTCAAACGGTTATCGTGGCGAAAGAGCGTTCTGATTGTGTCGAGAGATAGAGAGAAAGCGTGAAAAGCTTGAAATGCGGTTTTCCGCAAACCGCATCTTTAATGGAAGGTTAAAACAATTTACTAGGTAAATTGGTAAATGGTAAATTGTTTATGCAAGTTATAAGAACGCTGAATAGGACGAAATATCTATTTTGGCCATATGTTTTTCAGTATTTTTACTGCTTGCTGATACTTTAAAGATGAAGGGAATTAACGAGGTGCCATATCACTATTAACAAGCGATCACTCTAGAATTGCAAGCATTCCCCTGTGTTACTAAAATCATAAAGATTATGGAAGAAAAATTTAACTGAGAAAGAGAATCATTGTCTGTAGTGACGGAATGGGTACACAGTTTCGATGCAGATTTTTGTTTAGGTTGCTGTCGATCAATCAATTTTTCTTGAGTGACATTATAATAAAGCCTACCAAGGTAAAGGGTCCATTGATAGAAGAGGTGCGACCATAAAAAGTTTAGTCTTCCCTGCTGGTAAAATCGGGCAAGGTTTTGGTAAGAAATCTAGAAGAATTCGTCCACGTTGCTATCGTTCCTTTAATACGATCAAATTACATGTCAATCGGATAAATTTTAAAGGAACCCTCGGAAGTTTCAAAACACTTTAGGTACACAAATCTCGTTAGGGAGATAAACAAGAAAGATGTTGATAAATTTATTAAGTTATCAAAACATGATCCACCGGCGTACTACCAATCTATGAAGAACCTCAAATTTGCGGCTATCCAGATATAAAAGTCGATGATAATACGCGTGGTCACTGTCTTGCCGATGACGAAGTCGGTAATGAGGCACTATATAAAAATAGTTTCGTAAAGTTACTTTCATAAGTTATAATCCTATATTATAATAGGCTTGTGTGAGTGACTATGTGAGTTAACGGTACTAAATCACGGGTCACTTTCTTATGGCTCATGCATTGTGTTCCCAAAGCGTGGTGTTACTGTAAAATCTACTAAGTTATAAAAATTGCCACACTGGGGTTTATTTGTTGTTTATTTTAAAAGCCCCACGGGGTCGTTATAGATAGAATAATTTAATTTTACCCCCGGTTTATTATGTCCGCGCCGTATCTCACGGAAACAAGTTGTTTATCAACTGAAAAAGGAAACCGAAGCGAAGTTTAATATTCGAAGTAAAAAAAGTAATTAGACTTTAATCCAGAGAACGCTAGCAAGCTCCCTACTGAGAACGCGAAAGAAGAGCAGGTGTGTTGTTTAGATTATCTGATGGGGAAATGAATTTAGGTGTATAACGATTTTAGCCGTTTTAACTTTCAGAGCTAAATTTCCCTTAAACATTAAGTTTTTTTTTTGTGTCTTGAGCCGGAAAATATTTCTCAAGCACTTTTTTTGTAAGAATATACTCTGAACAGTGGGTCAGAAGTTAAGAATATCCTAAGAATATGTCCAACTTCGATTGTTTGTTCTAAATATAAAAAGAATTTGCCAATAGCTATAGCAACTTATAGCAAGCTTTATTTTATTAAGGCATATATATTTTCAGGCCATAGCCATGCTAAGAATATATTAAGAATAATGAGGATAGTATTTGTCAAAAAGGTTTAGAACATTGAGACTGAAACGAAAAAAACACTATTTTTATAAAATACAGCGTGTATATCCTAGAAAAGAATTTATATAAACTGTAAAACTAAAGTGCCAATGAAAATAGAGAAGGCATAGAGCAAATTCTTTCGTTCCTATGAAAACTCGAAAAAGAAATTTTTATTTCATGTTACTTCAAAGTCAAATAAACATATAAGCAATTTTTCGATGGATCTAGAGAAAATGACTAAAATAATTTTTTTTATTATTATTTTTCGCGTTGTCTGACAGAAGACTTCCTTATGTATTTTCAAGTTTTAAATTAGTTAACGTTTAGAATTTCTATTTTTTGAAAGAAAGTTCCCTATGAAGAATAAACATTTTTTTTTGTCTAGTCAATCGCCAATTACCCACTCCAAATTTTTTTGTCTAGTCAATCGCCAATTACCCACTCCAAATTTTTTTTGTCTAGTCAATCGCCAATTACTCACTCCAAATTTTTTTTGTCTAGTCAATCGCCAATTACCCACTCCAAATTTTTTTTGTCTAGTCAATCGCCAATTACCCACTCCAAATTTTTTTTTGTCTAGTCAATCGCCCAATTACCCACTCCAAATATTTTTTGTCTAGTCAATCGCCAATTACCCACTCCAAATTTTTTTTTGTCTAGTCAATTGCCAATTACCCACTCCAAATTTTTTTGTCTAGTCATTCGCCAATTACCCACTCCAAATTTTTTTTGTCTAGTCAATCGCCAATTACCCACTCCAAATTTTTTTTGTCTAGTCAATCGCCAATTACCCACTCCAAATTTTTTTTTGTCTAGTCAATTGCAATTACCCACTCCAAATTTTTTTGTCTAGTCAATCGCCAATTACCACTCCAAATTTTTTTGTCTAGTCAATCGCCAATTACCCACTCCAAATTTTTTTTTGTCTAGTCAATCGCCAATTACCCACTCCAAATTTTTTTTTGTCTAGTCAATCGCCAATTACCCACTCCAAATTTTTTTTGTCTAGTCAATCGCCAATTACCCACTCCAAATTTTTTTTTGTCTAGTCAATCGCCAATTTACCCACTCCAAATTTTTTTTTAATTCTTGTGCATATTGTCTATCTTGTTTGCAAATAACTGCCTTCGGTATTCTTAAAATGTTTTTTTCTTCTTTTTAGATCCTTTACACACTCCAAATCCAAAACCTCAAACTCTAGATGTGATGAATAGAATAAATTAAAACTTCAATACCAATTGCTAATGTTTTCTCAAATCAAAATTTGTAACATTTAACTGTGTCTTAAAAAATCACAAAGTTTGAACAGTTTGTTTTCATTTCATAAGAAAGAGAAACTTGATTTCGTGCAGTGTTCGAAAGTCATTGCGGTGTTGTCAACGCCTGCTATTTATGATAAACTGTATAAGTTATGTTTAAATTCGATCAGACAGGGATCCACGCGGTTGGAAGTCAAATTATATTAGCTAGATAAGGAGTTTTACTGATCCTTTTAAGTAATGGTAAAGTTATAAAACGCTGGATACGCAATTGTTCCAAACTAAACCTATAGAAATAACTACACATAATTTCTTACCATTTTTGAGAACAGCTTTTTTTTGAAAAGAACTATTGGTAAATGCGTCCCAAAATCTAATAATTTAAAAGCTGTTTTGACAAAATGTGTTTGAATCAGTTTATGATTTCAGTACATCTAACCAAAAAATTATCCTTTGTTTATATAACAAAAATGAATAAATTTTGTTCCGGTGTCACTGCAAAAAGATACTCCCCTAAAAATGTACTCCCCAGTACTTATTTTCAGGGAAATAAGTACTCCCCAGTACTTATTTCCCAGGGAAAAAGTACTCCTGGGAGTAATTATTTCCTAAGAAATAAGTACTCCCCGACTAAAGTCTATTCCATTTGAGTGTGAATTCTGTAATCAGTGATTAATCTTTAAAAATTTGTTATATTGCTCCGAATATTTTACTCGAATATAACAACAGTTTCTGAGATTCTCACAGCTTTTGAGATGAATAGAATCTAATAGAACATAATCATTGAAAGAAATGAAAAGATATGTTTCATCTTATGAATCAGTCAGTTTATTCTTCATCAGATCATAAAAAAATCAACATCGAAAAAATAAAATTAAAACCATTCAAATAAATTTTCTCTTTAGCTTTGCTTAGCTTAAATTAAGTTGATTGAAATATCGAACCTAGTAAGGTTTAGTACTACCAGGTTCTTATTAAATAAATAAAAAAATCTCGATGGAACAAAACGAGATATATTTTTCTGGGGAAATTTAACGCTAATCAATTTGACTAAAGAACGAATAGACTTTATAAAATAATAAAATAATCAAAATTGAGACTGTTAAAATGCTTGTATCTCAGTCTGTTTTTATAATTTTTAGAAAAAATATAATTTCCAGCGTGAAAATAAGCTAATTTTTTAGGTTATTTCACGAATTTTTTAGGTTATTTTCACGAATCGCAACCTCGCGATAACAGTCGGGTTTTTGTATTGAAGCTTTTCATACATTATTACAATCATCTCAAAAAAGTCAAAAGTTAAAAAATATCAAGATGTTTATAAAAGTTCCTCTGAAAAAAGACAAAAATTAACAAATATCAAGATGCTAACAACAATAAATCACATATCAGACACCTTAGGAAAAAAATTTAATAATTTTTGTTCCTCCAAACACGTTATAAGATGTCCGCGCATTTTATCCACAGCAAATACGGCGTCGGAAGGTAGCTTGCCGTCAAGAATTTCGGCTGCAAATACTATGGCAAAGAGTCTACAATTATAGCCGTCTGGCTGTTTTTGCACTTTGATAAAGGATATCACCTCAGTTCCCGAAAAGAAATTTCTGTATAGAGACTGGATTGCCTTAAAATTAAAGTTGAAATTCACATGTCTATGTTTCGCCATTTTGATTTTTGATTACTAACCACGCGCACAAAGGAGTACTTTTTTCCAGAGAAAAAAGTACTCCCCCAAGTAAATCTTGTGAGAAAACAGGGGAGTACTTATTTCTTAGAGTGAGTACTTATTTCCTAGAATATAAGTACTGGGGGAGTATTTATTTCTAGGATATAAATACTTCGGGAGTACTTATTTCAGGGGAGTACTTATTGACGGTTACACCAGCAAACAAAAATTACGCTAAATGAATTGACAGTCCCGTCCCGATTACAGCTTGCCTAACAGCTTCCAGGACTATATCGCTGCAAACATTTCCGTCTATGGTTCTTGAATAAACAAGTTTTGCTTGCAGCTTGCGAAAATGTTTCGCAACCTATTTTTAATTTCTATAATTTAATTTCTAGTTATCTTTTCATATGCTCTATGCAACAGTAATGCCTTAAGCACATTTCGTTCTAAGACACCGCTTAATTCGAACCTCCAGGGCAATTTGAAAAAAGTTTGAGTTCAGCGGTTTTGAATAAAATAATAATAAATAATGAATAGCGCCAATGTCGAGAATAGATAAGTTGTTTTTTTTTTCGTTTTTCATCTACGCACAAATTTCCAAAGCAATACTTGCAGGGCAGAGACAATATATTGACATTTTAAAAAACAATCTAAGCATAAATATAATCTAAATGATTAATGTTTGTACTTTTTAATTTGTTTTAAGTAATAAATTTTGATATTTCGGATTACATCCAAGATCTTATTAAAACGGGCGATCATTTCCTTCTCCTTCTTCGACCGATTTCTAAAGCGATTGTCTTAACGTCCCAATTTATCGGTCGGCATAACCCCGTGGTCCGTCGGTTTATTGACCCTCCGTGCAAGCCGCTGAGATCCGTGAAAATGAAAATAGACATCACAGAGATATTGTCATGAGCCGTCATAATCGAACATTTAATTTGATACATTTAATAATTTCTAAAATATCTTCTGCGAAGACAGGATTACTCAAGTTAATTAATTAGTAAGGTCAGAATAATTTTAATTAGATTGGGCCCCAGGGATCAAAGCTCAGGGACAGGCTTCCGACGAACAGCCTTTGGTTTACACTTTATATTGAATTGACTGAAGCTTTGTTGTTGTGTGGTAAGTTCTGGATTATACCTGGATTATAATTCATAGCTTGCTAGCTCTCTAATGTCTTTTTGACTTTTGCTATCTAGATGAGAACTGTGGTAAAAATATCCACACTGTGCAACAAAAATAAAATGCAACTTGCACGGAATGCATTTAGCTAAGCTGGCTAGCTACAGTTGAACATTTATATTAAACCCATGGGAATTTTAGTGTCTTGACTAAGCTAGCTAGTGGACGGATGTTTGTGTTTAAGTTTTAATGGTCTGTAGTTAACTGCTTGGCAGGCAGAGCTTGCTGAAGAGAGGTCTTTTCGGCAGGTTTCTTGTCAAAGAATTGTCGTTGAAGCTCACTACTATTGAACGTAGCTAGATTAAAACTTGATTCATATAATCATTTTCATCCATAACGATATCCTAGTGTTAAGAAAAAGACAAACCAGTAAAAGGATAATAGTAATTTAATGATAGTGTAACTCTAGTTTGCGTGTCAAGAGAAATCTATATTTAATTAATAACTGATTAACAGCACTTAAAATAAAGGCTGGTCAATCAGTCACTGATCGCCAAAGTTTGAAATTTCACCGTCAGGTTACAGAAAAGATTGGTCAAGTTGACCGGCAACTAAACGCGCCTTTCACTAGAGAAAATACGCGCCTGAAATTTACGCAACGAAAAAAAAAACAGAATTTATTAAAAGCATAACGATACGTCAAAGTGTATATATAACTAACAAAAACTCTTAGCGGATAAACAATCAATAACATTTACATGCAGCTTCAACTGGATTAATTAAATGTTAAGAGTAATACATTTAATCAAGTGGTGATATGGTGTGTATCCAGGCTTTTTGAGAAAGATTTTAGCACACATGCAGCACACACCAAGTTAGGTGGTTCTATGCTATTAAATATCAACATTTTCGTATTTTCGAACATATACTTTTACGTAATTATGCATAGAACGCTAGTCTAGTTTATTTTTCCCAAAATTCGGGAAAACTGCGTATTCTAGGATTTAAAAGCGGCAAAATGAGTTCTGAATTGGAACTTTTATCTTTTCTTTTGGCCTAAATTTTCCCCCAATTAACCTAATTAACCTAAACTCCAGCCCGTGGCTCTTTGTATATGTTTTCCCTGGTTTCCCAAACAGAAAGCCGTTGTTTCATGTAAAAAATCACCAAATTATATTTGAGGAGGAGCTGTTGTTTTGCTAGTTGTAGACAGCAGATTTTTTTCATTTTTCTTGTTTGAAACATTGGTTACTGCACTAATATTTCCTGGTAAACGTTAGAAGTACATTGCACACTCAATAATGCTCAAACAAAAATATTCGAGAAGAAAAGATGTTTCTGGTATTTTAAAAAAAACTACCTTTCAGGGGAAACCAGCATACTGCGAAGCCAAGGTACCTAAATCTGTAACGATAGTGATACTCATTTAGCTCAAATAGCTCTTTCTCATGAACCTATATGAATTCTATATCCATATCATCATATGCCAAAAGCTTAAACTTTGTAATGAACTAGCAAGGTTGTTGGATAAAACGTGACAGTGAATAACAACAATGTCAAATCTTTCCCGAAGTCTTTTTTTTTTACTTATCGACAGCGATATGATGTCAAGATATTGTTAGTTTACTTGGCACTTGTCCTGACTGCAAAAAAAGATCTATTGATACAAACAGTGACGTTACAAAAACGAAAGGTCTCTCGTATTGTTGACGTTTTCTATACAACTACAACTTGTCTTCTAACTCAAGCGTTCCAAACAAACAAATTGACTGGTCACGCTACAAGAATTGTTTGAAACTTACAGATGTTTTTACATAAGTATAAGTTTATGCTCAATGTTTTTATTAGCTTATTTTCTTTCATTTTCACATTGTTAATTGATGTGTTTTAAAACTCTTTTCATAACCAAGTAAGATTTGTTGTTCCATAACAACAGGTCCATCCACGGCTACCTAGCTCTGTTTAGCTAAGAGAAAGCTTAGTTTGGATATTTGTTAGAATTTTCGAGTTAATTTAGTACTGCTCTAATATATTTACGTGCTGTTTGATAGAATCCTTTAACTATTCTATCTAAGACTGATAACAAAACGTTTTTTGTTTACATCCTTTTTTTCAGGGCTTTGCTTTTATTTTTGTTTTATGACAGTTTAATTTGCCGAACAACTAGAAAAGTCGAATTAACGAGTCTAAATTATGAACGTGCGCTTAATTATGACAAATATTTTAAGTTTTGTGAACATTTCTTTGATCTTGATTGGTCAAAATAATAACATTTCTTTTGACATGATTGGATCAGAGTAAACAAACCAGCTTCGGGAACTTTAAATTTCCATGAATCCACCACCTGCTCTAAGGACGTGCCTACAATAGCCTAAATAGACGGTGTTTCTCTTTCTCTGTTATTATATTTCTATGTTTTTTTGAGGTCAAACTAAAAAAGTAAAGTTTTGATAACCTTTGTCAAAAATCCTTACAATCGACATTGCATCAATTTTTTTCTCATCTTTCTTTAGAATTTACCTCAAGTTTGTCTTAATCTCTGTCTACTACTGTGTTTCGTGATTCTGTGCTTTTATTGCGTGTCACGAGTTCGTATTTAAAATCTTACATTGTTGCAGCTACCTTGAGTTTTTGTTGAGCGTATAGACGAAAGACAATTCGCAGTTATTTTACTATTCTTCGAAATAGATATGCAACATGGATTAAATAAAATTTTCTTCGGAGTCGCGAATTTACGAATTAAGAGCAAGTGCAGGGTTTATAAGTTGGCAAAAGGACTTTCTAGAAGATGTCAGCAATAACAAATGTTGTTCAAGTTTGTCAGACTAATTTAATATCTTAAAATCAAAATGTGCGTCTTATACCGCAACTTTTTTTCTTTGTCTACCTATCTCTTATTTTTTATTATTTTAATTATTAACATTTTCTCATTGGTTTAATTCCCTTACTTTAAGTGTTCTGTTTGCTTTGCCAATACAAACCAATCCTTAGTCAGATTATTTTAATTTTTATTTACTACAGCTGACGATAAACACCATAGATCAATATAAAATCGGAAAAATAAAATGCCAAAATGTTTTAGAAACAGCCGAGTAGAGACAGAAATTGTTATTGCTGTTCAAATTCTATCATCAAAACCTAAACAATAGTTAAAAAAGATTTAGCCGAAACAGGTGTTAATAAAGTTTTGTCTCCACCGAGCCGGATTTGAACCAGCGACCTAAGGATATCTGCTATTGTTTCTACTACAGTCCTCCGCTCTACCAACTGAGCAATCGGTGGATACACTCCAGTGTGAAATGATAGCAGTATATAAAATAACGATTTGCTAGACAATTATTTTGCTGAACACATGTCCTAATAACCAATTAGCAAGAGGTGATGTCGTTAGCCATGCAAGAAAAATATTGTCTTGGTTACTATTTAATGATATGAAGATAATGAAAAGTTAAAAAACGGTTAGCTAGCAGAATTGCGTCAGCATTGAAATATTGCGAATCCTCCCGTTCAAGCCCACCTTATTAAACATCTCGAGTATTCTTGATAAAAAGAAAAAAAGGTTCAACATATTTTAATTCTGAGGTGAATATAAACAAGTCGAAAGATCCGGACACACGAAGTTAAAACACAAAAAATGAAACCTGTTAAAAAACGAGGAATACAAATGTACTACTAGTGAGAGTAAAAAATCTGCACTACAAAAGGATGAAGTATTTGGTGTATGAAAAGATTTATTATTTTTGTATTTACACCGAAGTATTAGTATTTTACACAATCTAACATTAACATTCGACGTTTATTAAATCACCTAACTCAAGTTAAGGCTACAGCATCGCAACTCAAGATTTAAGTTGTCATATGTAACTATATGCCGGACATATTTTGGTGATGTTGTACCGAAGAGAAGTATATTCTCCGTCGGTAGGAAACATTATTATGGCTTCTAAATTTACAGCTGTGTATAAACATTTGAGAAAAATTTATATGCATTAATTTGAAACGCTAATTGGAAGCAAGGGTTGATTTCTGACCTGTTCATTTATTTAAGATATAACTAGTATTAATCTGTTTCAATGTTAAAATAAAATTGATGCACACAAGCTATTTAGCGTTACCTACTCTGAATATGAAGGGCGTTCAACCACGTTATCCAGTTAATTTTCCTGATAAACTTGACTCTTCTCTTTGAGCAGTAGTGCAATAGAATCTATTCAAGAAAAGAAAACATTTTTTGCTGTATTGTCTATATATGTGTGATAAAGAGTACTCAATAAATTAGTAGAGCCTGTTATTCGTTGTTACATCTTGAAAATAACGCAGCATTTCGTTACATAAAGTTTCACATCTTATTTGCATTCTTATAGTATGGTGCTGAGCTATTCTGCTATTTAGTGAATAGTGGTTATGAAGAGAATATAACAGAGAAAAAGAATCTACTCAGAGAAATCGTAGTAGAAACAAAACTTGGTTTAACCCTCCTTACAGCATCAATGTCTAACTGAGAAATGCAAGAAAATTTCTTCAACTAGTTGACAAGCATCTTCCAAAGAGACTGAATAAAATATTTAATGATTAACGTCTAAGCAAGTAATTTGTGTCTATCAAATGTCAGTAGTATTATATCTCTTCACAACAAAAGTATTTTGTATCCAAGCCAGTTGGTCAATCTTAGATCATGCAGGTGTTTGTTTGAATGGCTCAAACAGATGGGATTTATGTATCACTGAGAAATACCATATTATCACTTCTTAAAAACCTCTTCAAAACAAAAGATATGAGCTAATCTCAAGTGCCCACACAAGAACAAATCGTCTTTGATGAACTACAAAGATATTCCACCTGATTAATTATCACTTGCATTATCAAAGTCTCGTAATGCGTGTAATTTGTATTTGTAAGATTTATAAATTTAAGAGAGTATTTATAATTAGTTATTTGTTTGAAGATGTAAAACTTTGAGTGGCGAAATGATGCGTTATTTTGAAACATGACAACCAATATTGTATATGTATCCAGTTATGTAACAACAATAACATTATCACGACATGACGTGGTGTCATCTTTTAATTTGTAACCAGCTCGACATGAACATGTATATGAACCAATGATATTGTGACAATGTTGTTGACACTTAATACTCGTCTCAGTACATTCATCGACATTTAAAAAAAAACATACGCTACAAAACAATTTGAAAAACAATTTTGCCTAAGTTTTCAATGTCAAAGAAAATAGGACAAGTTAACCTTATTAGGATTAAGAAATACAGTTTCTTATCGTCACATCTATGTTTACCTGCAGAACCATCTGTGTTTGTGCGGTTGTGTTGTTATCGCCCTCTATTTGGATCAGAAAATGTATTAACTTCTAAAACAATTTATATATAAAAATCTTTATTAAAACCTTTATTATAAGCAATGCAATAAACAACAGTGCTCTTGCGCATCTTAGAAAATTTATTAAAAGTTCCATATCCACATATACTTATAACAACAAACCTATGTATGTTTTTTTTATCCGGCAGCATTTTGTATCCAGGTTGCAAGAACATTGATAACTTCCTGGAATATTCATGCATTTACCATGCCTGGTATCGCATGGCTTTTGCTCCAAACATTCGTTTATATCAACATATGTTTTCTTATCGCTTGATAGGAGATAGTTTCGCTTGCAAGAAGATTGGAATCAGGTTGGTTTGTGAAAAGTTGGGTACATCCTCCATTGAGTGTTCATCTATATCTAAATTTGTAGCGTGAATAATATTTTGGTTGCTGCAATCATATCTACATATATGTGGATATGATTGCTTATAGGATCATATATGATCCTATCAGCGAGTTTACCTTCTTACGTAAAATATTGTGTAGAAGTAGTTGTTCTTACCTTTGCAGGATCGTTTGTTTTCCATCGAAAGATATCTCGCATTACAAGCACAACTATAGGTTCCAGGTCTATTTATACATTTCTGTTGGGGGCGATTTGTGCTTACAGTAGCACTTTCATTAATATCTAGAAATATTCTATAATAAAACCTGCTCTTTCCGAAAAAATTACATTTTCTGTAGCTTTTAATAAACTCATCTTTTCTAAATATACTTACGATGTACGAGTGAACCTTAATATTCAAAATTACAATATATTATTGGCTCAACATGTTCGTTGTTTGCTCATAGAGAAAATATGAAGTAAACGAACATTAGTAAACTTTGAACCCGTAATTGTTTTTTTTTTTCAACCGACATATGTTTAAAGCATCTATGAATTTAGAATGGCTTTTAGTGCTAAAATATGTAAGTGATAAATGTATGTGCAAAGTAAAAGAAGTTCTATGAGAAATAAGAAGTAAATATTGGAGGAAAATAAAATAAAACATAGTTTAACGTTGGAAGTTGGCAAATTGTGTAAAGTCTTATCAGCTCTCACCTTTTTTAGCCACATTGTCCTAATAGAGAAGTAGCAAAACATTATTTATATTTTGTGGAAAGAAATCTTTAGATTTGTTTATAATTGAACCTTGATTGATTAATTCGAGATGCGTAACACAACGATGAACAATTGTTACTTATATTGGGTTTCCAGGTTCTCCAAAATTACTTTATCACAAAACTTCTTTTTAGTTTGCAAGTGTGAAAAACTGTTCTTACCGACAATTGGAAACCAGAATTACAAGAACATGAAAAGCTTTCGTTAGAATCGACAGAGGATGCTACACAGCCAGGAGAATTCAACGCACATTTGCACGGAGATGTGTTGCATTCATCAACATCTTATTAGCGATAATGAAAAAAAAGCCAAATAAAGATCAACAAAAAGAAACAAATTTCAGATTAAAGTACACATTACATCCTGAAGAAAGAAGTTCAAATACATAACAAAAAACTAACTTTTACAAGTCTTCGACTTGGGATCAGTTGGTACTGTTTTTACATAACCAGGTCTGCACGAACAGGAATATGTTCCAGGAAGGCTGTTACATATCTGATTGCAAGGCTTTGAATTACATTCATTGACATCTACAAAAATAATTAAAGATTAATCTCGATATAATATTAACAGGGGACGGGGGAGTGGAACGTCTTTTGCACAAAATAAATAAATACTAATTAGTTAGTTAGCTACATCAAATACCCCATTATACGTTATAACATAGAACAAACCAATTACAAAAAGACATATAAACAATCAAATAGATTTTGTATTCCTGTGACTTATATAGCTTTTAAATATGTCTTAATAAGATATCCCCTTACATTGTATTAATATAACAGACTAAAGCTGTTAAAAAAAGTTCTTTTTGAACATAAAAGGCTGGTATTGAAATTTTTAGCTTCATTAAAAAGACTACATTTTCGAGGTACCTGTTTGGCAACAAAACCTGCATACAGGAAAAAACATTCGGATTTGTACATATACCATTTTGGCATCCCAGATCGCAGATAGCTAAGATACATACATAAAAGAAGGAGGTATATTTTTGGATCATATTCTTAAAATAAAATTCAGAATAGACTTAAGTTAATAATTATCTTACATAAATATATTAGTAATTTACATTCAAAATTTTAATTTAAAATTAATTACGGTACGCTTTTCTTTCTTACGCACTCTAGTGTTCCGCGGTGGAACACTATCAGAATCAGTATATCAGTATACCGCAAACTAACTTATAATGATCAATAACTAGACATCTAATCAACAGATGTTCTGTAAAGAAAGTGTAGTGTCCTCATTACTGGACAAAACAGTCAATGTAGTCAGTGGAGAAAATGACATAAATAAAGAGTTGTGTCACATAAACAACGCCTAACTTGCGGACGGATATTAGAGACAAACCATTAAAAAGGTTGAAAGAAAAATTGACGAGGTGGATGATGCAGAATATGACACAGTAGCTAAAGTGTGCATGCCATATATACTAGAGACAATAACATACTTCGTCGGGTATTAAAAATCATAAAATAAAGCCAGTGTTTCAATCTAAAAGCATGCTACGAAATACTGTCGCTTTCGAACGACAAAATATTACAAGAGAATCAATGTAATATTGTCTACAAAACTCCGTGATGCTGTTTATGTCGGTGAAACGAAAAGAATGTTTTTCATCTCCTTTAAATATGAGGCTGCACCTATGATGACGACACTAATTGGTACTTGAAAAGTGTCCCTTGACAGAAAATTACATGATCAGTGGCACAGCAAAGCTGAGACGACTGTGTAATTATCCTGTTGCATGCCATAACCCGGAAAAAGCTAGTGGAGGGAAGGAGTCGCTTTACTTCTCCATTCTGCGACGCAACCGAGGCTGGGCCGCAACCACTGCCCTAAAATTGAGAATGCGGACCATAGTTGGAAAAATGATCATATTATTGACTGGGACAATAGAAGGATCATAGACTGAGAGTCCGGTTGGGCAGCAAGAAAAGTAAACGAAACCATAAATGGTATGGCCAGAAATACTCAAATCAATAGTGTATCCATCAACTTCCAGCAATATGGTTACTTGCACTTCAAGGCGAACGTATAAATTTTTAAATCAATCTATTGCTTCCATCTAGGACCGCAAAAAAAGTTAATTACTTTAATTGCTGTGATCTGATTGGTTGATTTCGTTCTTTTAATTATCAATTTAACTAATAAATAGCCAAAGGTAATTTCGATCAATGCCCGTCGATGACAGCTGTAGCTTTTATGACATGATAATATCTATATTATTTAATAATGCAAAAAATTTTCAAGCAACAAATAAAAATGCATTATATGGACTTGACTGCGACCGGTAAATTATTGTGGATTTTGCAAAGGATAAAGTCTAGTCTTAACTACGTTATGGATAGTCTTAACAATATTTTGTCTGTCTTTGTCTTCTTTACATACCCGCATATTGTCTGGCTCTGAGCAAAATGGTACCACAGTAACGAAAGCTGTCTCTGCGCGATTTCATAACTGTGCTACGGATACACGAAATGCAATATATAAAGAACGGGCAAAACTGTGTATTTGTTTTTTATAAGTTTTTGCACGTTAAGATATATTTATTGTCACGTTTTCTAGCCATACATGAATGTTAAACAAATTTTAGGATTTTGACTACAAACATATACATCGTGAGAAAGAGCAGCCGGCTAGCAGTTTAAGCTGTTCTATTAGTTTACCCAAGTTATAATGCAATTTTGGAAGTTTCATTACAACATATTCCATAAAATTAAAATTGCCAGGTGACCGTTTTATCTATGCCTTGTGAGAACGCGAGCGTCTTTGTTTCTATTAAAACCTCATGAGAACTTATTTGGCAAAATGGGAAATACCGGGTGACAGATTTTGCTAGAACAGGGTGACGACGGCCTGTATCCTTGGCTGTTATTTGAACCGATGTTGTTGCGGAAAGTTTCCTTTCTAAATAATAATACAGAGGTGCAGCGTAAACGGAATACATGCACTTAAACCCTCAATCTGTTTGTCAACCAAAACAGAGTCATACTAAACCACACACGAAATCTACAAGCTACAAATAACAAATGCGATATATTTTTATCGACTTTGATGCGACGGTGGATTTCACATGGATTTTCCACAGGCTATTGATTAGACTATATTTAATACAGTCTGTCTTTGATCCAAAGATGGTAGCTGCGAGTAGTGATGAGTAAAATAAGTTTTCTTACCAATGCACTTCTTCCCATAAACAAGTCATGGAATACAACATTTTAGACTTGACTTAATTACCTGCTCTATATTTCTTTCAGTGCACTTCTATGTTCCCTTCTTTAAATTTATCAAGGCTTCTTGTTGCGGTAGTTGATAATAGTGGTTTTAAAGTGAGGACACGAATTCCTCTGTGAGTTGTCATTCACTTTCTGTTTATTTGTTCATCTTGAAATAAACAATTTGTTGTTATTTATTGCTATAGAATAAATACTTTATATATATATATATATATATATATATATATATATATATATATATATATATATATATATATATATATATATATATATATATATATATATATATATATATATATATATATATATATATATATATATTATATACACTTAGGAATTTACAGCACACAGCCTAGTTAATTAAACTTTTGAGAAATGCTGGTTAAGCCACAAGTAACTGTGTTACCTGGCGTAAAACGCTTGGTGAAACAATTAATACAAATTGTAAACTGTACCACACATTCAGGTGGAGCGCCTTAGTACAGGTATGCAGTATATCGTAAATCGAGTGAAACACGCACGACATTTAAGGTGTTCTGGGTGTAATTATATTTTTCAGAAAATATCTTTCCTTTAACTTACGCTGGAATAAAAACACAATTTACATATTGTGCCATGTCATAGCGAAAAAAGTCAGCAAGCCTTTTTTTCTTTTTCACAAAATGTTCCCGGTGAAACTTAAAATATATATGTACTTTAGTCTATGGTGAGCCATAAGTATAGGTAAGCAAACCCTTTCAAGAAAACTTTAGCGCAACTTCTGTTAAATAGAAACACAGGTAACAGTTTGTCGTTAACACTAGGCTGAGTGATTAACTGTGTCACACATACTTTGCAGCATAATACCCATTTCCAAAAAACTATCCTAACTTTGGTTCAAATATACAGACAGAAAACAGCCTATTGTTACCCTATGTAACTAAAACAATGATCGTGACATTATTTGTATACATATCGGGAAATTAAATAAGAAATAATGAATATATTGAAATATTTTCAATACATGTTGACAATTACATGAGAATTTAAAACGCCTGAGTAATAACAAATTTAGATGTTGAAAAAGTTTTCATATATATATAGAATTAAAATAATTTCCTTTTTTGTAACTTGACCCACACTGGTGTATGCAAAAACAGTTTATTTCCTGTCGTGCGTACAATATATCTACAGTCGTCCATAAAATATGGCTCTCCATTCCCCCTCAATGTTAAAAAGTGCCCTTTGTGGCTGAGCAGAGTTAACGATTACACGTGACCACATTAACCTTTATATAAACATTGATCACCAGTGAGAACAAAACGTACTATCTGTAAAATATCTAGCTAGCTATGTTCTTTTCCTGACTTTGCTAAACCTTTTGGTGCTTGGTTTCTGGTATAAAATTGCCAGAGACAACAAATTTTGTGGACGATTGTAGCTAGAACAAGCCTTATGATAGGGCATTCCTACAGAATACAGAATAGAATTATCTCACTCAGTGTGTAGTATATGTATAGCTAGGTAACTGTAGGTAGAAAATCTGTTCGAAAGAATTTTTCTATGCTATAGCTATGTTGCCGATTTTATGTCAGCTAAAATAGCTAATTTTATGCTAGCTACATTGGTAGTTTTATCCCAGCTAAGTAGTTAATTTTATGCTAGCCTTGTAGCTAGTTTTATGCTAGCTATATGGCACTGTTTGTTCATTTTTATGCTAGCTGTAGCTAACTCAATAAAAAAGTAGCTAGCTATATCTATCTAAAGTTCTAATATTATCCCAGCTAAGTCGGCAGATTTATGCTAGCGAGCTTTAGGTGTGAGTAAGGCTAAGAAGGACTTCATCAAATGTAAAAAAATAGTTATATATTTGCCAGCTAGCTCCATACACTTATTTCGTTTTCTCGAATATGTCCTTTCGTCCGATTTACGCTTGGTACCATATTTAAAAAACAACAGAAACTCCATCGCCGTGCTAAAAACATGTTGTCTCGCTCACTAAAAAATGTACTTAAGAATGACCATATGAAATCAATTGTACTCTTATTGATAACATATTTATTTCACCAACCCGCTACCAAAGTATTTCTGGAAATTTAATGGTGGGTTTATCTGATCACCTTCCCCAATTTCTTTTGCACAGTGATTTTACTTATTCATTTAAAAAACATGAAACCGTCTATACCAGAAAATGGTCTCTTTTGGACGAAGAAAGTTTTAAACAGGATTTTCGTAGTGTTGATTGGAATAAAATTCTAGCGCTGGAAAAATGTGATGCTAGTAGCTCTTTTGATGCATTTTATGAAAAATGTGACTTCCTAATTGACAAACATGTCCCAATGGTAAAACTAACTAAAAAGCAAATTAAACTGAAATCTAAACCTTGGATAACAAGAGGAATTTTGTCTTCTTTCCTATTCCTTATTCGGACAGAATAAATAAAAACATCCGTTTTTGGTATTTGTTGGCATTTTGATTTGTTGGTATTATTTGGACAGCACGCACGGTTTTATATTTACAAATTTCACTTCACGTCAGAACGCTTGCATTCTGTTAATTTCTAACCGTTATTTTCTTTGACAACTCATATTTTACATTATAATTTTTACAAGAAACTGATGCAGTAAAGCCGGGAGCGAAACCAAAAACAGATATCTGTGATGGAACATCCACACGATCCATGCAGTACTGCTACCCAATCGTGCACGGGTTCCTTAAACTCGTTTATACATAGATTATATTAGTTCTGTGTAGCGTTGTGCGTCGTTTGAATAACTTGACTGGTTGCTCTCCTTCTCTTCATCGTGCTGGACGCGCTTGTTACCATGGACACATGAAAGAGAAATATATTTTAGTTAAATAAAAAATAAAAAACGACTGTCTTTGATGCTGTCCCAACAAATCGAGTCTCACAAGTTTAAAAACGCCCTATTTAAACGTGTCTTCACGGCGCATGCGTGAAGACATCTCCTTCGCAGATGCAAAGCTTCCTCCCGCGGAAACGGAAAGAAACTTCATTTCCTTCTTTCCTGCGCAACGAAGGAAATTTCGCATCTATTAATGTGAGAAATAACCTTCTTAATAACTTAAAGCGTGCTAAAACATCCAACATGAGGGCAACTTTTCTAGCCCGTTACAAATTTTATAGAAATCGAATTGTTTCGCTTTTAAAGCAAAGCAAAAAAAATCATTATTGTAATTATTTTATAAATAATTCTAACAGCGTCACAAAGGTCTGGGAAGGTATTAAAGAATTAATTTCTATAAATTCATCCAACAAACACAAAATTTCATTGGAAAACGGTAACTCGGTTTCCTCCGATCCAAAAATCATTTCTGAAACTTTTAATAATTTTTTCACTGATATCGCAGAAAACATAAGAGCAAAAATTCCTTTTACTCGATATCATTTTTCTAAATGGCTTAAGAATCCAATTCCAAATTCTTTATTTATATTTCCAACTACAGCTACTGAGGTTTACTCAACTATTACGACACTTGGTAGAAATAAGGCCACCGGGCCCAACAGCATCCCTGTTCCTATTCTACAGCTCGTTAAAAATGAAGTTTCCATTCAACTTTCTCAACTTATAAATTTGTCATTTAAAACGGGTGTTTATCCGACAAGACTAAAAGAGGCTCAAGTAGTTCCAATTTTTAAAAAAGGCTCTCCACTTAAAGTTGAAAATTATCGTCCAATTTCTCTTTTGTCCAATATTGATAAGATAAACCAAAAATTAATGTACAAACGTGTAACCAACTTTCTTGATATCAACAAGTATATCAACAAGTATATCAACAGTATTGAAGCTATTTATAAAGCCCTTGACTCCGGCAAATTTGCTTGTTCAGTTTTTATCGATTTGCAGAAAGCGTTCGACACAGTAGACCACTCAATTTTATTATATAAACTTGAACATTATGGCATCCGTGGTGTTGGCCTATCGTGGTTTAAGTCGTTTTTAACCGAACGTAAGCAGTTTGTCACGATATCTAATGTCACCTCTGAACTTCGCTTGATATTACATGGGGTACCCCAAGGTTCGGTCTTCGGGCCACTCCTTTTTTTGTTATATATTAATGACTTGAATAACTCCATAATATATTCAACAGTTAACCTTTTTGCTGATGATACTAAACTTTTATACTGCAACAAGTCCCTTAAATCATTGTCCAAAAAAATTAACATTGATTTGAAATGTTTATCTAATTGGCTTAAACGCAAATAAAATTTCATTAAATTCTACTAAAACAGAATATATTATTTTTAGGCATAAACGTAAGTATCTTGATTTTAAAGTGAAGCTTAAAATGCATGGTAAAAAACTACATCCCAGTACTTTTGTGAAGTACTTAGGTGTTTTTATTGACGAAAACCTCAATTGGGAAAAACACACAGATTTTGTTTGCGATAAATTAAAACAAGCTAACGGCGCACTATGCAAACTCCGGCATTATGTTTCTCCATCTATACTAGTGTCTCTATACTTCGCCCTATTTCACTCAAATATGTCTTACGCTTGTCAAGTCTGGGGTCAGAGCTCATCTTATAAAACCCAGCGAGTTTTAAATCTACAAAAAAGAGCTATGCGCATAATAACCTTTTCCGACTTTAATTCTCATTCTGCTCCTGTGTTTCTGGATCTTAAAATTCTTTCTTTTTTTGATTATGTCAAAATGTGCAATATTATTTTTCTTCATAAGTTAATCAATAACAAACTACCTCTTACTCTTTTATAATTTTATAATTACATTTAATGCTTGCAATCGTCCAAATAATCGTGCTAATCCGGGCTCGATACGTTTACTTAGAGTGAGAACAGTCACATTTGGGAATAATTCTATCCAGTATCAATCCATCATCTCCTGGAACCTTCTTCAACAGTTTTTAGAAGTTAATATGTCTACGCTGTCGTTGGGTCATCTAAAGTATCTGGTCAAGTTTTATTTTTTTTCATCATATAGTAGTTTTAACATTTAATCCTTTTATTGTTGCATATATCGATCATTATTTATGAGTACATAAAGTTTGTAATTATGATATTTTTCAAAGTTGTAACTTGGTTTACCTATTAGTTGTAACTTGGTGTACCTATTAGGTATTATCCTATCGGAATGATCTCCAGTCTATTAGGACAAATAAATAAATACTTACTTACTTACTTACTTACGTCCACCGACCGACTCGCTTGTGGTAATAAAAACCTGAGTCGGCAAGTCGGAAAAAATCCGGAAAAATATTTGTGAGCGCGGTTATACTGTTTTTTGGTCCTGTGAACGACTTTATATTATCCGATCGGAAAATCCTGGGAAAAATCCGACCGTCCGACCGCCTCATTTTTACAGGAACTTCAGGACGCGAACATATAACATATTTTTGATGATGGACTAAAGCTAGCTAACAGACTTATACTGATATTTTCTAGCCTATGTATTAGCTAGCTAGCTAGTGCTAGTTCCACATACTAGGTAGCTAGCAGACCTTCAGTGACATATTTCTTGCCATAGCTAGTTAGCTACATATTTTTTTAAAAGAAACCTAAGCATTTGGTTGAGCCTGGATGGAGTTTCTTAAAATTTGATAATTTGAGCCTCAAGCGTTTGGACTATGGTTTTGATATATATGAACAACATTTGCTAGCTATGTTTATACGTATTTTTTCTGTTGTACATTAGCTATATATATGTATAAAAGTTTCTTAATGTTGGAGATTTCTAAAAATTTGGTCTTTCTGAGCCTAAGGTTTCTTATAAACTGGTTTCTTATAAAAACAAACATGTATATAACCTTTCCTTGCCATGCTTAATGCCTTTGCCTTGGCAACCTCTCCGCAACACTTTCTATATTGATTGATATTTTTGATGTATAGGGGGACGAGGTGGGGAAATCGTATAGAAATCCTATATACTCTCCACCGTGCTTACTTTTCACTTATATTTGCCTTCTTTAATGGGGAAATGGGCTCCGCTACGCTCCGCAAAAAGAGAAAATAGATAAATTTTCAGCCTTGCCGTTGTTCTTATTTTGTTTTCAGGTTTATTATTTTTCTTTTAAAATTGTTCTTATAGAGAAATGAAGTTTATGTAAGGTAAGTCAGCTATGATTTACAGTTACTATAATAATAAAAAATTGAATTTTTAAAATTTTAGAATATTCAATGATTTTGTTCCCCCATATTACTCAGTCCTCTTCAAAGTTCAGCACTTTTTCAGATTATTGCTAATGGCGAAAATCTTTAAGCCGCAGGGCTTCTTGAACTAGGGTTTTCCTTATGTTCTTAAAAAACATTTTTAACTTTTTTTTTTCATTGTTTTTTAAAATAATTAGTAGCATGAAGTAAAAAAACCGGCTTAGTTATCAATTTAATCGGACTGGTTGTAATATATATAATGATATGGTTAATAAATACACATAAAAAGCATAAAATGAGTAAATTATCCCTTATGAAGACATCATTTTCAAACATATAGCTTTTTCATCAACCTCGTACCCAGCATATCTTTAATCTCTTCTTGACACAACCGGACGCAACCTTGTTTCCAGAACACTTTGCCTTTTTGATGAATTTTAAACGTCTTAGGAGCCACAAAACCCTGCAGACGGGACAGCAATGAAAGGATGCAACCCCAAAAATAATTTCAAAGTAAGGCGAATTATCAAATCCCGTAACCACAAGCAATTAATTAAGATGTTTCTATCTACATAACACGCTCTCCGAACTTATGAAAGTCCAGCGGGCTCAGGACTTCAGTTATTTGGTTAGATCCAAAAACTTACACCGTACACTTTTCTGACTCACTTCATATTTTGTGGACATTTCCGGGAGGTGGAACAGATTGTTTCATAATGCGGATATTGAGGAAAGTCCAGTTTTGGCATTTTTGACGGTGGTTACTCGGCCTACACCCTTTCCAGAATAAATATTTTGCAACACACCAGCTGCAGAGTACTGACAACGTAATGCTGTTTAGTGATTTCGTGAAATAACCAAAAAACCTCCTCTAGCAAAAATATTACGTCCGGGATTAAAGAAACCTTGAAACTAAAGGTTGCTTTTTCGTAGCCTTCTCAATTTTTAACTTTCTAACGTTGTTTTATATATATCGATAGCAAAACACGCTTGTTAACTATTTTGCCTTTTTATTGAGTTTTCAGTTTTAAGGATCAGGGGAGTTTCGAGTAATGACCAATATCTAAAGCTTTGGAAGGTATAAGACCTAAAAGATTTACCTGTTTTAGGTGTCTAATAGGTGTCTAATAGATAAATTTATAAACTCATTTTAATATATGTCAAAAACATACTGTAGAAAAGTTAAATATATTTTAATAGCAATAGAATTTTATTTGTGCTTCCTCTCTTTCTTTTCTTTTATGCACAAGGAAATGGAAAAGGAAAATAACTGTGAAATAGCTGGTACACCAGGAGTTAGTTTCTAGAATTCATTTTATAAAAAATCAATATTGCTCCACATAAACTTTTGTTGCTAGTAATAAATACTGATCTACGTTATCTATTTATGTTGTAAACAAAATGCTACGTGAATAAAAATTGTAGGACAGTGGCTATATAATACAATATAGGTGTACCATAAATAAACTAAAAATTAGAGAAAACCATAAAAAAAAATGTGCAAAGTCTTTGCATAGCTTAAATTATATAAACAGGTACAATACATTTTAGTGCTTAGAACGTTAACGAGTCCTTTTATATCCAGAAAAATGAAACTATGAGTGTAAATACGACAATAAAAAAATCGCCGGCAATGATGTAACCATGACTTTCTTTCTGCTTTAAAGCTTTGTTGCATCCATCGCCGGTACAACAATAACTCTAGAATAAAAACATTGAAAAGATAATTAAATGATGTAAATTTGAAGCGGATATCTCTATAAACAATCTCTATTGTACAACGAAGATTACACGTCAAGGTGTAAATAAAGCTCTACCTGGCAATTCTTAAAGTTTATTTTAGGCACATTTTTCTGGATATTTTTTACGGTTAATTCGCAGAATTGATAACAAAATGCACTCATAGTACACGTAAAAATTTCCCTTGTAAACGGTACATCACGTTCACCAACTGAAACGGTTGCACTGAACTTTCCTGCGACACATCTATCATAGTTGATTGTCTTGTTACAAAGTGCTAGTATTTTGCTGCCGTTTCCATTCTGATAGCAGTTCAGTGCATCACCTACAACGAAAATACTTAAGAAACTAACTTCGTTTTTAATTTGTGAGAGTGGAAAATAATGACAACATTTAAAACATTCGAAACTAAGAGTTTCGGAAATCTAAACCACAAACAATTAGAAACGTCATATCTGTATAAGCTGCGATTTACAGAATGGACTCCAAATCGGCTATTTTCTCAAACATTTTGTGCGGGGTTATAGTCATTATAGGGACGTCTTTACTCTATTAGATCCAGATTGCTATATTTTAGCTGTTCGTGCTTTTTTTGTAAAATTAATCACTATCACAAACAAGCTTTATAAGAATAACGTGGTTTAAACCTTAGCACGAAAATCTCCAACGTGATTGCCTAAGAGGGGAGACAGACGTAAATAAAATATCTCATATTTTACATGTAAAATATGAGCAAAACTTGCAAAAACAAAGCTTTCGTATATGTAAACAATACGTATATTTTTTTTATTTTTCTGTCTGCTCAAAGAAATATCAGAACTAATAAAATATAAGGTATATTGAATCCTGTACCGTGTTAATAAATGTAATGTCAAAAAGTTAATACTGACATCGTTACGACATTACTATAAAATGTTTTTATGCCTGGTATTGTACATAAAAATCTGTACAAACGAACAAGTGATGTTCGGTCTGAATGAAAAAATATAAACTTACCTACTCGTAAAAAAGAAAGAAAAAGGAAAAAAATAACTGATTTTTCTATCATTTTCCTTTATGCAACTTTAACCCTGTGTGTAAAATGTTAAATGCTTTTTTGTAATGCACTTACCTTTTATTACTTCAAACCTGATTTGCCAGGAAATAAAATGTTATGTTAAATACATTCGTCATATCAGGATAATAAACAAAGACACCATTCATCTTGAAACTTTTATGTTCTGCTTAATATTAGTGACAAAAAAAGGATTTATTATATAAATAATGTGACGCCGATATCGACGGTTTCTTTTCCTGATATCTTTCCTAGTAGTTGTTGAATTGTAACACAATAAAAATAATGCAATATACTATAGCAATCAAAGAGGTTTATTTATATAAAAAAAGTTTAAAAATAAGACGTTCTAGCACAGCATGTAATGAACATGTAATAAAAGTTTTTTAAATTTATCGCGTCCATTTGCTTTACAAAATTTCTTATAGTCCAGGATAATATTTACCAATGTATCAACTAGAACTAGAAAAAAGAATATTGACAGTTTTCGGTCCAAACATTCATAGTATTTGCAAAGTCGTGTAGTTGATGGGTAAACTTGGTTACCTTGTGTTATTATACAACATAACGTGAAGACACATTCCCTGTTCAAACATGAATGCTTGCCCTCCAAAAATGTGCTAAATAAGCAAAATTTTAAAAACCAAATAAAACAACAAAAATGTAAACAAAAAGAAAAAATGCCCGAGAAGTAGTTTTAAATGAACTGCAATCTTTGTTAGAACACGAATAATGTTCTTAGAAGTATCGCAAACAGTTAAGAAACTTTCCCTTCTATGCCCTTGAGTTGTTTTGGTCTTTTTGCTAAATTTTGGACTGCTCAAAGAAATCTAAAAAGCTTTAGTTCTTGATTGGTCATTTACCTAAAAATGCGCAGCTGCTTGGTACTTTATTTTTAAACAGCGGGAATGTGTCCATGTGCTAGCGGGACCCCGATAGATTTCTCTTCCCTGTGCTGACGGGCTGGTATTTCGTGCGCGGTTAAAAAAGATGGAACGGTTGTCTCATTGAAAACCGCAACTACACAGGACAATTTTTGTTATGGTCCACCAACCATTTTTAAATATCTGATTTATATATAGCCGAAGTCACACTGACATTTGATTAGTTAAAGCTAAAGAGTACTTAAATATCAGAAATTACCAGGCCTATATGAGTTTTAACTAATTAAAAATATGTGAGTTCGGTAGATTCGTTATAAAATTTATACTCAGGTTTAGCCTGATTTCACCTGTTGTTAGAAACAAAACCATCACCCTATCCAACTTATCGGATAATTTAACTCCTTTAAAGTTCAAAGTCACATTGTGCAGTTAAAAACACTTAATCTTATTATAAATTACTATTCTTACATTAACCACGGAACGCTGGACTACAATCTGCAAATAATAATGATGTGGTGACAAAACAGCAAGCTGATAATACTTGTTTTAAAAGAGGTGGTTATTGCTATGTAGATGTTGCAACCGTTAAAAATTCAGTGTATTTATACAATCTTCCTTATACCCTAAGATTCGGAAAAGAAAAAAGGAATATAATAACCACTTAGACAAAATTGTGAATAACATATAAAGCCAGTTTTTCAATCGCCAAAAACTTCAGAAAAAGTATTTTGGTTCCCTGGAAAATGCGCAGAAGAGGTTTTCTTACCTTTAAAAACCACTTTGGCTTGCCGCCTTATTGGTGTTTGTAGTTCGAATTGATATGAGTAATTGTTTGTTCCCAAATTCGCTAGTCAAGTGTTAAATCTGTTGTTTGAGTCAATTTTTACCTCCACAACAATTTATCAATCATACACAAATGTATAACGAATTGATCGTATCTGGTTCGGGTGGGCTTTCTTTTCTAACAAAACAACACAGTAGTGTGATTCCTTCTTAGATTTGATTATTTTTCGAAGAAGTTCCTTCATTTTTGGGATATATCTAATTGCGAATATAAGGATCGAAATATCAAAGTTAACGCATGAAAGGAGATAAGCAACAAATTTATTAGAAATCGTAGATAACACTTCATTATAGCTAGCTAGAGTTAGGTAGAAATAGATGTATGTACCACACTCTTTTTAGTGGTGTTTTTTTTAGAAGTTATAAAATTTAAAAGACACTCTAAAAGAGTGTCTCAACAAAAGAACCGCTATGACAATGTTTGGTGTTGCTGATGAAATGTTGCCTAAATAAGAATATTTCAAACAAGAGCCATTTTGAATGAATTGTGGTAAACGTATTTCCGGTGTAAATAAGTCCTTTTTCCTTAAACTGTAAGCTTATGCAATGTTCAAGCAAGATTGCTTCGTACTCAAAATCCCTTAACTAATAAGAAAAAATTAAATAAAGGTAAACAATACTTGCAATCTGAAAAAAATTAACTTTAAGAAAACTCCAAATTTACAAAGTTCCTACTGTCCTGGCTCCAATTCTAATAATTACGAAACTACCTTCGAGCAATTTTGAAGAAAAAAAAATCGTTGTTAAAAATTGTAATTTTACAGAGGAATAAAAAAAGTCAAATGGTTGTTCTCCAAATATTTGCCAAAAAATGTGTCAACTATTAATGTAATATACGTTACCAAGAGAAAAGAGGGTTGGGTATTTGTCATTTAATTTACTTGAGGTTCTAATATAGACTAGTGATCACTGATATCCATGTTATAACGCTCCAATTACTCTTTACGAAACCACAGGGATTTGGTAAAATTGTGGCCAGCATAAATAACATTGGCAATTTCTAGGAGAAATTGTGTCAGAAAAAGCGTTTTGAATTAAAAAGTAAGACCCGTCTAAGTGTTGTATACTAAGGTCGTTTCAAGAAAATTTAACTAACGTTACTTTAACTTACGTTATCGCGTTTTTAATATTTCAGTTTCGAGCGTTATTATTCGGAAGACGCTGATTTTTTAAAATATGTGAACAAAACATCGATGTAAAACGTTTGATAAAGTATTGTTAAGGTGTCTGTGTGGGTGTCTTCTGGTTTCTACTCGTTTAAAACACAAGTGAAAAATTAAATAGTTTATGAACTTCAGTTAGCATTTTTTAACATTGAAGGCATTTTCCATTTTGCTCCTTCTCAGGAACGGCAGAATGGAACGCTCAGAAACAACGCGAATATCGAGAAATAAATAAATTAAACGATGATAAATTTCTGGAGAAAGAAAGACGAAGACAAAAGAAGTATTACGCACCGGTTGAGAAGAGCGCAAGCGAAAATAAGTCCCGCGAGAAAACAGTAGATTCTTTGGTCTGTAGTGACAGTTCGGAGTTTGTAGTGAAAATGTGTTTTTTATTAAAGGGAAACGCATAAAAAAACCCCGAAGATTGGAAATGCGACAACCAGCTCGTTGAGAACTTCGAAGTCTTAAGGAGTTTAAAAAATAGAAAGAAGGAATACCGAAAACCTTAAGCCGTAGTTAAGGATAAGCGATCGTACACTGTTTCGAGTCTTGTGTTAATTTATTAAAGGGAAACGCATAAAAAACCCCCGAAGATTGGAAATGCGACAACCAGCTCGTTGAGAACTTCGAAGTCTTAAGGAGTTTAAAAAATAGAAAGAAGGAATACCGAAAACCTTAAGCCGTAGTTAAGGATAAGCGATCGTACACTGTTTCGAGTCTTGTGTTAATTAACATTGTTGTTTGAGTAATTTAGGCTTTTACGTTGATTGCACTCAAAGGAGAAATGAAAATTAGTTATGTTTGAAAGCACGAAGATAGGGTTACAATATACAGCAGAGTACTTGCCATAATAACAGGAAGTAAATGCACCTGCTTATCATTTTATGTATTCCAAAACAACTTACTGCCAGTAACGTTTTTTAAAGCTGGATATTCAGAGTGCCAAACGTAGTAATGCAAAAAAAGTTGCTGAAGTTAAAAAAAGTGTAAGTGATATTACCAACAATAAAAAAGAAAAGAGAACTGAACCAGATGATGCAATTAAAACCGTTCTTCCTGAAATTAAAAATGACGTAGATGATAATAACAACAACAAGAAGCCCTAGGGCTTGAAGATTTCCGCCTTCAGCAAAAATAAATATTGGGAGCAATTATGCAATTGTTAAACAGATGTGTTTTATATCAGTACCAGTTACCTTAGTTTACACTATTTTTTGCTTCTGACCCAGATTATATATTTTGGGTCTACTCTGTCTGAGTGAAATTATCATTAATGGTAAAGCAAAGTACAGTACTATGATATTTGTGTTGACTTCAATCCTGTGGCTGACCACAGTTTCTTTGGGGTTTTTTAAACACAACTATTCTAACTAAAAAATACAAAAGTTTACAGATGAAAGTTTTATATGTTATCTCCTTGACAAAATTATACAATCTGAATTATCAAATATGTGAAAACATATCAATCCATACACATTGCAAAACCAGTGGAAAATATATGAAAACTCTGATCATAGGTTCAAATAGGAGCACTACTTCACAGACTGCACAATAGTAGCCAAACATGTTTGCCAGAAATTGACAAAACAATGATTTTATACAAAACTAGAAATACATTAGACAAAGTTAAGAAATAAATTGGTAACTTAGTAACTGCAAAAAATAGTTTTCCTGATCCAAGTAATGAGAATTATATGCCAATAAAAATATTGAACAGAACAAGCACTATCTATTTCGAGTGATGATTTTAAAATTCACTTTAAGGTCAACAAATATTGGTAAACAACTATTTTTTTTCAGAAGGTCTAATGTGATGGAGTGCTAACATGAATATTCAGTTCATAAATAAACATATATATTTACAAATATGGTCTGTTCAGTATGTGTAAGAGCAAATAATCCCTATCTTCTTTGGCCTTTAACATATGCAACCGGAGTATCGTCAATTTGAATCTTCTCATGCTATCGTCGTCAGATTTATTACGCAAATCGACAGGCAAAATAATGGGTAAGCCAAGGACCAGCCCATTGAAAACTTTATTTCAAGTGGAGGCATCTTTTGATCTTGAAATTAAAATATAGTTTGAATGTAGTTTAGATTTAGAACATACGTGAAGTGAAAATGTTTCACTGCAGTTGAATATTGCGGTCAAATTCTCATAAAATTAAAAAACTTTAAATTACAAGAAAACATGTTCTCTAACAACCAAATGGTAATCCAGAATTTCCTATGTTATATATATTTTAAGGATAAATCCAAACATGCCACTCATTATCCTCAAAAGTATTTTGTTTCTTGTTTTAAAATTTGATGATGTTAACCAGGATATCCGAGAATACACACCTGTTATCAACCCAATAATAAATGGCGCTTGATGAGTCTTCAGAAAGAGGGATCAAGAAGAAGAATCCATACATTTTTCTTCTTGTGGGTACAATCCAACAATACTAGATATATTGAAGATATCACCTTCGTTCAATTCAAGTATGTAATCACTAAACGTAACATGCAGCTAAACTTGCTTCCGCCATCACATTCTTTGTTTATCTGCCTTGCCTTGGCAAAGCGACAAAAGTAAATGTTTTCATTAGCCAGCTAAAATGCACGAAGTAGCTTTTATGGCTACTTTAGTACTGCTAGGATCAAATTTTCCAAAATCAATCCACCAGGTAGTTTTATTTGCTTATTTACTTTTTCTAATTTGCTTATTTACTTCTGTAGTCACAGAGTACCAGTAGTTTCTATACCAATCAAAATTTGGTCCAATCAGTCCCAGTTCCTCAGGCTACATGAGCACCTGTTTGGCAGTCAAGGTCCTTTTTCATTTTAAGCATGGCAGGGTTAGGAACTCAAATTAAAAAGCGAAGTAAGTTCTGTATTTTTTTTTTAATTATACTAAAAATAGGCACTGTATAGCTACGAAGTAATAAAAAAGATGGTCTTTCGGAAAAAATACAGTTGGTTGCTGCACATTTTTTTAATACAAGCAACTGAGGATCTGATTTGGGTCAAAACTTACAAGCAAAGACTCAACCAGCATTTAAATTCTGCCGTAAAAAAAGTATCCAGGATGTGCATTCTGTTGAATTCTCATGTTACTCATATTTTCTTTTGTTTTTATGAAGCTACTATTAGGAACAACAAATAGAGCGAACTAGACTAGGCTCAAAACATAGAACAGCAAGCCTTCAGGTCAGATTTTACGGGTTCTTATCAGAAAGAGTACGTATTTTGTGATTGAAAAAATGCATTTTAATTATTTTCTTACTTTAGAAGCTGCTGGCAATGTTTGTGGATATATACTTGCTGTTAGCCCAGTTAAAACAAGTCGTTCGAGCAAGCAATACTTCAACTTGGATGCGGAAACAGAAGATGATATTAAAAACGCAGTGTGTTTTTCTCTCTCAAAGAGGCGTCTTTTTTCAGAATTGGCGGAAAAGGGATCTGGATGCGAGATGAGTAATGTTAGAATTGACGATAAGAATAAAACATTGTTAAAGGAAACAGATTTGGGTAAAAGCAATTGTATGAATTTATTCCGATACACAAAGTAATAAATGAAATACCAAATCGATTCTACTGTGAATGTTCGTGGAGTATTAACATTAAATGAAACTCGCACCATTACTGTCAATAACGAGGAAATTTCGCTGCGAGAAGGTCATATTGGAGACCATTCTGGGTCGATGCTAATTACGTTATGGCGGAAATATGTGAATTTGTTAAGTGGCACAACCTATGAGTTTTTGAGGCTCAAGAAAATCAAGTATGTTAACATTGAACGTCTGCAAACAGCACACAGCACTGTGTACCAGGTTAGTATGACCCCGTTACAACATCATCACTTACCAGAGGAGCCACTTGTTCTGGAATTATCAAATGTATGAATAACTGGCTTGGATAGTTCTGAAACATATTACTGCTGCTTGTGCAATGCATCTGTTGGTTCCTTTCCTGATGATACATTATTTAAGCGTGATACATGCAAAAATAATGCTTGCACAGAAGTTAAGGAAAAAGACATCACGTTGTCTGACTGTGGAGGACGTTTAAACCTTGGTTGTAGTTTTTAAATGCTTTGCAACGTAATTATATCGAGAAAGACCTCGCATCCATGGCTCCAGACCAAATATCTTTGCTGTTACTATCAAATAATTTTGATATCTCCTATCATCCAGGAACAAATGCTATTGTCCAGATTACATCATTGTAGACTGTCGTTGCAGACGTTACTGTAAATATTTTTTGTAACCTTAATGGTTTCTAGATAGCATATTTGCTGTTTTGTTATAATTGTAAATATTTTGGTGCAACGTACATTAGCAGTTGCTGTTACTATCAAGTAATTTCAGTATCTCCTATGATCCAAGGGCCATGCTATTGTCCAACTCACATCAATGTATGTAGACTGTGATTTAAAGTTATTGTTAATATTTTTGTAACCTTGGTGGTTTCCAGCTAGACAGTATATTTGCTGCTTGGTTTGTTACATTTGTAAGTATTTCGATGAAACGTATAGATATAATCATTTTATGATTAAGAAAAATTATTGTTAAATTTTATGATTAAGAAAAATTATTGTTTATTGTTAAACACAGGACCCACACTAATAACAGTGTTTCAAACACTGAAGTGGCTATATCCTGTATAAATATTCGGAATAATAATAATTATAAAATAGCTCTGCGAACAGGTTGATTCAACTTTATCCCGCTTTGCCCACCAATTCGCGAAAACATAAAAAAAATCCGACGACCGTCTGAAGACGGATTGTTTATGTCACATGTACGTTTGTCCCATTCTCAACAGAATAGTTCACTCCTTTTATGACGGGCGAGTTTTATGGTGTAATCAAATTGAAGTAGAGCTACAGAGAGAGCTTAAGCTTGACTGCGTCATGGTCACTGAAGTAGACATGTTTAACGAAGGTTTCGGCGTCAAAGGTTTTGAGGACATTATCATGTATATAGATGTGGTCAATAAGTGAACCTGATATATGAGTTGGAGAGGTGACAACTTGTTTATATTCAGTGAGAAAATCAGGGAAATAGTTTTCGTCACTTAGTGCATTTACATTGAAATCACCGAGTATAATATCAACGGTTTCATTTCCCAAAATGTGTTGAATAAGGTATAATGACTGTTCTCGGTTAAGACAACTTTTACGATAAAGAAGTAGAAAACTAATAGCGTTTTCATTAAATGTTCTTTTCGTCATTTTAAAAAATATTCCACCTGAAATTTGTACAATATCAAATATTTTTATTTTATTGTTATAACCAACTAAAAGACTAGAAAATCTATCCACGTCGTTGTTTGAAATCAAGTTAAAGGAATCTAGTTTTGTGTCGCAGTGAGAGTTAAATGGTATCTGGGTTTCTGTTAGGCATAATAAATCACTTTCCATGAGAACACGGTCGGACTTAACATCGTTTTGTTTGTTGTAGGACCTTGTTTTGAGCAAAGTGACTATAATAGAATTTTCGCTAATTACACCAGTTTCTTTTTGTGTCAATTTTGAATGTTCTCGCATGTAATTGTATTGCTCTGTTGCTCGTGTGTCTGACTGAATAGCTGACTTGGCAAATGTACCCGTTAGGTATAAACCGTCTAAACTTGTCACTCGACTTAATGCAACATAGATTTGTCCTGAGTGAAAGGCTCGTTGTTTTAATAAATCAAAACAGACAACAATTTTTTCAAACGTTTTTCCTTGAACCTTATGAACTGTGCAGACCCATGACAGCATTAGTGGGAATTGCAGCCGTTTCATAGAAGGTGAATATGGATTATGTTTGTTAAATTTGATTTCTTTCTCTACTCTATTAACTAGAACAACATTTTCTTGAATAGCATATGTATATGTATTTTTGTCTTCCATTTTGCAATATATTTTTGTTACATTTCCTAAGCTATCGGTTTTCAACCGATGAACAGTACCTATCTGTCAATTAATAAGTTTATCTGATATGTCGATATTTGATGTCAACATGACTCTCGCGTTAATTTTTAAAAGAAGGTTTTGAGCTAGTCCACCTGTCTCCATTTGAGTGCGGCTATGGAGTTTTTGCACCATTGACACAGGAATATTTTCTGGAATTTTGTCAATGTCCTCGATATTTATTTCATCCGATGCTATACTGTTTAGCATCTTTTTGTTGTGTTCAGAGGCAGGTTGGTTTTCAGCAAAGATATGAATCGCATCTTTGGGGTAGTTTGGGTCATTTTGAAAAATAAATTTTGATTTTAGTAAATCTTCGTGTTGCGTTTCTCATTTTCCCACTCCGATATTGTTTAATAATTCAATCAAACATTGATCACCACGGTGCCTCATAACTTCTGTTAGTTCAGCAATGTTGAAACATTTCCAGCAATGCGAAAGATTTAACAGTACATCTTTGTAGTCTGCATAAATTGTTCTTGCTTGAATTGGTGGAAGTTGGTAGAAATCCCCACATGCTATAACAGATATTCCTGCAAATGGAAAGTAATCTGCGCATCCAAATATTTCGGTTAGTCGTTGATGAATATGTAAAAGTAGCTTGTTCGAAACCATTGAGATTTCATCTATTATGATAATGCTTAGCTCTGAAAGCTTATTTCGCAACATGCATCTCTTTTTATCACTCAACTTAGAAATGTTTTTAGTAAAACTTCTATCAACTGGTATACCTAGAGCTGAATGTATTGTATTTCCCTCTACATTGATTGCAGTAACACCAGTTGGCGCCAAAATAAGAATCTTATCTTTTTCTAAGTTCCCTGCACGATAAGTAAGTGCTTTATTTAGCATGTCAGAAATTGTTTTTGTCAAATGTGACTTTCCACAACCTGCACTTCCTGTTAGAAAGATGCGAATTGGCTCAATTTTATCTTTTTGTGTAAGTTCTAACCCAATCATTTACGACTTTAAAATCTTGCCTTTGAGTTTCGTTTAATGTTCGAATTTTTTCATGGAGTTCGTCATCAGAAATTCCAAGTTTACTAACCGATGAAAAATTGTTTCCAATAACTGTGACGTTTTCGGTTTCATTTGGAACTTTGTCATTGATATGGTAATTTATATTGCTCATCTAATCAAAAACATCGTCATTTTCTTGTTCAGCGAAGGAATCAAGATTATTTACATTCGTGTGAAACTTTATCATTGCTTCTTCAACAAGTTCACCGAATGGTTCGCATATTCTTTAATTTATATTTATAATTTATAATACACCGTTTTCTAATAATTTCTCTGAGTAAGTACACGAGTTTTTGCTTCCCAATTCTGCTTCCTGGCGAAAAGGATAAAACATAAATAGCAAATGATGTGGATACCCTTCTGGATTTTTCTCTCGACTAGGCACATCGTACCTTAAAACACACTTTTCTTTTTAGGACATAAGAGGTAGATTTTTCGGATAAGCAGATTCCAATGTGAGTATCAGCTATTATTTCTTCAAGTACTTCTGGTTGGCTGTCATTTTTATCTTCTGGTTTCGGTTTTATTTTCATAGAGTAGCTTGACAAGAACTCAGCATAACACATTTGTTCCAACATAGGGTATCTCCTTTTTTTAAATTCTGGATTTGGTCTATCCATGTATCTATCCCACATATTTCGTTTAAAAATAGCAATAGTCTGGTGGCAAACTTAAAACTGTGTTTCCCTTTCTTCCTTAGAGATGTTGTCAGGGAAAGGCTCAGCGACAATGGTATGTTCTGTGAAGAATTTCCCTAAAGAGTATCGACAATTCTTGTTTTTATACTTACGACAAGATTTGGAATGAGAATGTGTTTGATATGTCGAAACTAGTTTGTGAAGAATTGGATTGCTTTCTTTACTAGGAAGCTGGCATTTAACTATGTTATCCACAAAGGCAATATATTCTTTCTTATTATCGCTACGTAAAATAGGTGCATTAACAACCCATAATAAAGAGTGGATGTGTGGACTACCTCTTACCTGAAATTCAACTCTAATGGCGTAGTAGTTTACTATACCTAACAGTCCGTTGACAACTATTGTTTTAAAAAAGGTCTCAACTCGGTATTGGAAATGTCTTGCTAAAAGAACAGGATTACTGTTAAGAATCTCGGTTTGTTGATAGTAATTTAGATTGTCAATTTCTTCTTCAGATATGTCATTTCCTTTTAATTTAGTGATGATTTTAACCAGTTCATTCCATCTTAAATCTGCACAAGACAAAGTCATAAAAAACGTTGGAAGTCCTAGCTGTTTACCATAGCCAAAACTTCAAAAAGAAATCGTTTCCAATATGCAGGAGTTCCTTTCAACGTGTTCATAAACGTGAAAGCGTCGTCACTGGCTATAAACGACTTAACTCTTTCTTTAAAATTTGGAGACATCATTCCTGCTGTAAGACCGTCCGCTTTAATTTTGTGCATAGCGATATTTATGCGACTATTCAAATTAACATGTTGCGTCACTGCATGAGCAAAAAATATGTAGTCACTATCAGAGGCAAACTTCTGTCTATAATTCAATAATCTTTGGTTGAAATACTTGGTCGGGGAAAGTGGTACTTCTCTTTTCTTGTGATATCCGAATTTACCTGTTGGAAATAGATAAGGGTGGGAAAGTTCTTCACAATGCTCATCAGAAATTATTGGTATGGGAATTTTATTCTCGCCTGGAGCAATAACAATATTTCCGTCGTCAATTTGTTCATGTGGAATAGTTGGAACAAAAGATGTTTCTTAGCAAGGCAAGCGATGTTCGTTTAACGGATTTTCCGGGTAATCCTCATTCTTAGTTTTTGCGTCACTGATATTATTAGTTGGTGTCGATTCTATTGCAAAGTCAATGTTCATTTCATTTTCACTTTCTGTAGTTTCATGTTCAGATGTTAAATTAATCCAAGAAGGTGGTATGTTTGTGAGATTAATTTGTTTGCATAAAGAGGGTTAACTAGTTTTAGATGATAAAGGACTTCTCGAATAACATCTGGTCTTACAGACTCTAAGTAAATGTTAGATTTGAAATTGAGTTTCTTCTTTAACGCAACTTGCACTACACCATTATTATCCATTCCTCCTGTTTACTTATTTCATCAGCTTTAATTGGAACATTACAGATTGCCCCTTTTATTTTGAGACACTGGCATTATTGCAATTCGTTTAAATAAAATTATTTTGGATATAACGATTTTTCCAATCGTCGTAATGTGGTCATTGATTCTGGGAGATCAAACATTTGAAGATTATTAGATACAGCTTGGGAAGGAATTTTTCTTTTCGTAAGTTTTGAATGGCATGTTGTACATATATATTCTTTGCCATGAAAACTTTGTATTCTGAAACGAAAATGCTCTTCTGAAATAGCAGTATAATCGACATGGCGAAACAATTTAATTGGCCGCTTAAACAAAGAACGATTTACATATGACACAAATATAAAATGGTCCATTCTCAATGCATTTTTTAAATTGGTTTATTGTTGCATTAGAATCGGGCAAAATATTAACACGCTTACGTTTAGTTGCTTTACCTTCTTCAGCTGCATGTCGTTTCTTTGCAGTTTTTTGTGTTTGTTGGCCCTGCTCAGTTTCACGATATTTAGTTATGGACTCTCTTTGCCTCGCTTGGCCCTGTTCCGTTCTTTTATATTTGCTTATCGACGCTTTTAGTCTAGCTTGGCCCTGTTCTGTCTTTTGATACTTGCCTATCCACTATTTTAGCTTGTTTGTTGACTCTTTTACCTTAGCTTGGCCATGTTCTGTTTTTCTATAAGTGTTTGTTGACTCTTTTTGCTTTACTCGGCCTCTTTCTGATTTACGGTACTTTTTGTTCTGATCTAGTTTTCTCTTTCTACGAATGGAAAGCATAATGTTATCGGTTATGTGTTCAGTTCTCAGTATTTTAAAATACTGAGTCTCCAGACACCTTCCTTGAACAGGGGACACATATATTTTGCGTATGTAGTTTTCAACTTGTTGTAATGAATCAAATTTTAAAAGGACTGATGTACCACATTCTGTTATTTGTCTAAAACTATTTCGGCTATGAGGATCAAATAAATAAATTTGTGGGTGACCCAAAATTATAGCAAAACTAACGCCGCTTATAATGCCCAACATTCCTTGTCCTTTATCGGAATGTGATGACTTATGAAATGTACGCAAAGTAGTGGTATTATCTGTAACAATATGAGAGATATTTTCTAAACTTTGTATTTGTATTACCTCGTTTTAAACAGTTAAACTATTTGGGAGGTCACTTGCACTCAAGTACTGGTTTGTGTAACCTAGGCTCGTGTACAACTTTGTTCCTTCGTAGAGGATATGATCAAGATCACCTGGGTTCCAAAAATAAATCTTTTTAATAACCGACCAAACGATCGCAAACAGGGAATTACACATACATTGTGTGCCAATGAAAGTTCCAAGCCTGACACCCCCTTGATGAAGAGACACTTGTACCAACTTTTAAACAGAGTAAGGCCCAGGATTAGTTTCAACATCACCGGAAAGTAAAAGAACCATACGGCGGCAGTTTCTATACGCGGGGTTCACAATAGTAGTGGAGACGTGTGACCAAGAAAAACAACCTTTAAAAACCTCTTTCATATTATTTAAATAACACATAGTTTTGCAGCAGGTTTAATAAATTCAGTAAGTTCACCAATAAGTAACCAATAGGTTTACCAAATAAGTCTGAATATCTGATTGTCTAAATATCTGATTGTCTAAATATCTAGCTTTTATACTCTGTCGAGTTTCTTCTTTTTATACTCTGTAGAGTGTTGGTTGTCAATGTCGAACCTAAAAATAAGAAAAAGTGATTCATTGCGTGCATTTCTTCATGGCTAAATATTTATGCGGTTACTTTATATTCTTAAAAATCGCTGCACACACAAATTTAAATTCATTGTAATTTTTTTTATTTCATTGGCAATGTATGTTCAAATTCATATGTGTTTGTCAGATTAGATAGAATACCAAGTCCTCACGGTATTCTATCTAATCTGTCAGACATAAGATGAGTTGTGGGGTGACGTAAATGTTGTGATTTTTAGTTTCGCCATCCACACGCATCATAAGACAAAATATATAAACTACATTAAAAAAATCATGTTAAAAATTAGAAATTTATTGAAACTTGCACTTAAAGCTTCCCTCTCATCCCAAACTGTTAAGGAGATACAAGGGTTTTAAACTTTTGCTGACATCAGTAAAAACCAGCCAATGTACACAAAACTTTATACAGAAATTTGTATACCTATTGCATCTGTGTATAGCGTGAAACTCTGATCAAGAAAATGTATCGGATCATGCGCTTTTGACAAACGGTTAATGAAATATACAGGTTTTAAAATTTTGCTGACGTCAGCAAAGTTCTTCTCCAAAAAAAAAAAAATTGTATACCCGTTGCCTTCATCGTAAAAAACTGGAAACACTGATCAAGAAAATGTATAGGATTTTTGATGACCCCAATTCGGGAATCTTACCCAATTTGGTCCCAGGTTGTCCCTAGTTACCAACGCAGTGAAAAATGACTGACATCACCACCTTATTTCCAATTTATTTAACCTCAAAGCTATGATTGCATTGTAATAGCTTTATTACTTTAAATTTAAGCTATTGGTGTTAAATATATAATCCACTTAGGCAAAAAGGACAATGGAAAAATAGGTTTTTTTGATTTTTTGCTTACGTCAGCACTGCAGATACAAAAGAAAATTGGCGAAATTTAGTTTATTTGTTGTCTAATATGTAGTAGAGGTTAAAACGTTGATCAAAATAATGTATAGGATTAAATGTTTTCGACGAACGCCTAAGGAGATATAAGGGTTTGAAAATTTTCTTAACGTCAGCACAGAGGGCAAAAACACACAAAAATATTTTTTAAGAATTTTATATTCCTTATGCCTTTCATTGTATAGATCTTGAAACGCTGATCAAGAAAATGTATAGGATCATGTATCTTTGGCAAACAGTTGCAGAGATATTGGGGCTTAAAGTTTTTTTGATGGATTCGGGGACCCAGGTTTGAGAAACCTACCCAAATTGGTCCCAGGTGGTCTCTAGTTACCCACGCCGTGAAAAAGACTGACGTCACCACCTCGTTTCCAAGATATTTGGCCTTAAAGTTTTAGGTGCACTGTGTTCTTATAAAATTGTTCTTATAAAAGAGGCATATATAACATGATTAGTCAAAACACATGGGATAACCAACAAAAAAATAAGTAATTCAGACTTTTATTGCAAAAAAGAAATCGAAGGGGTGTAAGGTGGAGAGGGGGTAGTCAGGTTGTTTATTATCCGGCACCGCCGAGAGTAAAAAAGACATATATACACAAACTTTATACATAAATAAATACAAAAAGAATAAATACATAAACAAATAAACAAATAAATACATAAATAAATAAATAAACTATTTTTTATTATATGAAAAAGTGCAATTGTTATATTGATCCTGTATAGTGTCTTTGCGTCGATGCTTGTGCTTGTGTCGGCAAATCCTGGCCCTCATGCTGCACCCACCAACGAAAGGATTTTTTGGTACGGGGGCCAGGATGGGTATTGCGGTATTTCAGATAACCGGAATATGACAAATCTAAAAGCAAAGAAAGAAGAGGGAGAAAAAGGTAAAAGTAATCGGAAAGAAAAGATACAAAAAAACATTGGTGTTTTAAGTCATGTACCTTGCTGAGTCATAGTTAACTCTTGTGTCTTAGCTAAATAATAAGGTGGTACAATCAATAAATTGAATAGTCAAGCTTATAAAAAAAATTAGTATAAAGAAAAAGGAATTACCTTCCGTTGTAACATTTGATACTTCATTTTCTAAAGTAAATTTTTAAAGGTTAAAACTACCACTAAACGTATACGTCATAGGTATGTGGTTAATAAAAACCCAAAAAGATAACAATAAGATACCTGGCACTTGTGCCGTTTGCACCTCTCCGTGTTCTAAAAAACAATACAATTAACGACAATAAAAACTATTACTAACAATAAAAACAATACTACCTCCTGCTTGTTAATGTGCGTATAGTGTATGCGTGTATTATATGTCTGTGCTTGTTGTTATTATACTCTAAAAAACAATGATAATAATGACATACGGAAAATAACAATTATAAGTTGTTAAATAAAAGATTGACTATATGTAACATACCTATCCTCTCGACCTCCGGACGTTTTAGGAGGACAGCCTCCCTTTGTGGATCAATATCCATATTGTTAATTTTACTAAAAAGAAATGTAACATTTTATGCTGTAGTGCTAAGCGGTTTTATCAACATCTATAATACAAAACAACAAACAGATTATATTGAACATCTAAAATTATGTGACAGTGGATCTTCACCTATTTTAAATTTGATAAAGTTTTCCAATATCTCTTTAATATAAAATATAAATATAAAAACATAACAGAGAAAAATGAAAAATGAAACATGAATCTTTTTTATTAAACATATCGGATATACAGAACATCAGAATTATTCTGGGTCGCTTCGCATTGATTGATAATTTTTTGTTTGTTGATAATTTCGGATATCCCATTAAACATTTCCAAATATCTCTTTATTATTATGCCTAAAAATGTGAAAAATATGTAAATACTCCCTTTATTTACTGCTTCAATCTACAACAGTGTCTCTCACAATAAGTGTACTATATAAATTTTTATACAAAACTACTTTGCAAATACACCGACTGGGTCCATGCCCTGGCTTTTAGTTCATAATTAGCATGTAAGCAGTACATGTAGAAACACAAAAGGGTTCAACTTCTTCGCTGATTAAAAATTAGTAAATACATATAGTATGTCTTTCCACCACTTCGGATTTAAGTGACTTTAAAAGAAATGTGAAAATCACTTTACTCTTAACTGAGGATACTGTAAATGTCTCCTTAAACATTTTTAAAATTTAGTCACTTACTAAGTCATAATATTGTCATAAAATTTATTGTGTTTTAAATAAACATGTATACGCTTATATCCTAATTACATAACGAAGTGCACCACGTGAAGGTAAGCCATAGGACTTTGCACTGCACCTAAAAGAAAAAAGAGATGTATGTCTAACACAACATTCATAAAAATGCATCCTTACTGTTCCTTTAGGATTTAAAAATAGCTTCAGGCATACTATAACTTTGAAAATGCAAATTGTATTTATCTGCAAAAGAGTAGTATCATCAGCATTATCAGAGTTTGTAGCACTTTTAACAAAGCCTCATTATTTACTTTCACACATGAAAAGACTTTTTTTTTTACTTTTCCAAAATAATACAGATTATTCATATTTTTTTCTTTTAGGGTGCACCAGATAGCAACATGTCCCCTATCGACAGTGCACGCTACTCTAATGTTGCACAAAAGGGCATGTCAGTACAATTTCTCTAATACGTCAACCTCTTTCACTTTGTACAACATGGCAGACAGATATAAAGTGCAAAATATTGGATTTTTGTTAAGCTTTTAATATTTGCATCAATGTCTACTACAATATTGTATGAATTATGTAAGAATTTGACGGTAAACAATATAAAGAGAGTAACATTTCCCATTAAAAAAACCTTGCTTGGATGATGGAACAATACTTATTCGAACATCATCAAATGCCCTTGCTCTAGAGAAAGCAACATACAACTGGCCATGAGAAAAGCATGGCCTGCGCAACAATATACCAACCTTTTCAAAGGTTTGACCTTGTGCCTTGTTTATTGTCATAGCATAAGACAGCCTTAGTGGAAGTTGTCTGCGACGCAAAACAAAAGGCATACCTGTATCCGAAGGTGCAAGTTGCACCCTTGGAATAAGTACCCTGTCTCCAATAGCGTTGCCAGTAAGTACTTCAGCATCGACACAGTTGTCGTGAAGATATCTTACAATTAGGCGAGTGCCATTACATAAGCCTTTATTTATGTTTATATTTCTTAATAACATAACAATGGCACCCAATTTTAATTTAAGACAATGAGGAGGCATACCTGAAGGTGTGATACGCAGACACCGGAGTCACGTTGCATGTACTGTTCTCTAAAATAGGAACTGGTAACCGAAACAACTTATGTATGGTGGTACCATTTTTCAAAAGAGGTGCTGCTATACCAGTAAATGCAGCAGTTCCAACATGAAAACCTCTACCTGTAAGTTCAGAAATAAGGTAATTATAAGTACAGGTTTTACCACTACCACCAGCATCTTCTAAACAAAACAGACGGTTGTTTTGGGCTGCATTGTTAGTAACATTTACAACAGCTTCTATGACTGCATTAGCCAGTGCAGTCTGTTCGTCAGTACGTTGAGCCCTTAGTTGAGAAGCTCTTTCAGCCTCCATAACTACATCAATGTTTTCAGCTGGGGGTAATTCATCTAAATGAGGAAGATTATAATCAGTAAGAGATTTACCAAATTGCCTAAGTACAGAATTAATATCTTGAAGCAGCCTGGACTCAGCCTGTTCCTCATTCATTTGGCAAATATAATCTTCATACATTGCATCCTTGTACCTTGTCCACAGAGTAAAAGGATCAGAAGGTTCGCAGTGAGTAAGTATCACAGCAAACAGTTGCCTTAATTGTCTAAGCATCTGAAAGTTAACAGCTTCCTGCAAACTATTGTTCCATTCAGTATCATCTTGCAGGAGACCACGCAGTAAACAGGCGTCATGAAATGTTTCAGCAACATTGCCATTGACAGTTCGTAAATCTTCGAAAGAAGTTGCACCAGGTGTATGCAATAGCAACATACGTAAATAAAAAAGCTCACCTGCGCGAGGACTCACACTATACATTCTGGACACAATTTTACCATGACTGCGTTGTCTTGGTTTCCAAACTTTGTTTTTATTAAAAACAAAATGAAGAGGAATATCTGGATACATATATTGGCGAGAATCATGATTCTCTGCATTTAACACAAACCAAGCTGTTAATTTTGTAGCCTGATCTGTAGCTCTGTCCAGAGCCTCTTCAGCCTGTCCTTGCTGAAAATAAACAATATGGTTATTTGGCAAGTGCACTGGCAATCTATGGACAACATGAGATTGTTGGTGCATGTTAAATTCAAAAAGACGCCATATAGCTTCCGGTGCACTGACATACCGCGCATCTAAAAATGTCTGCACCTCATCATGATCAATACGTTCATTGATCTCAATGTTGGCACAATCATGTTCTTTATAAATATATTTATAGAGGTATTTAACAGATTTAACAGACATGCACGCTTCCAAGTTTATATGTGCATTGTATTTCTTGGAAAGCCATGGATTATATGGAACAATCCAGCGATTATCTGCGTCAACATTATTGACATTGATATGTATACCATTATCACGACGTCTATATAATAGATATCCGTTGACTTCAGCTACCGCAGATGCTAAAAAGTTCTTTGGAAAACTTTTTGTGCAAACACCATCTTCCATACATCTGGAATTAGGATTCAGATGTCCACATGGCCCATGAATCATACACGATCGTACAATTTCAAACAACTCAGGGTGTTCCTTTTGATTAGGAATTTCTGCTGAAATAACACTGTGTATGTCATCTACATCCTAAGTTTGTCATTGGGATCTAAATGAATTAACAAATGACAATGAGGCAAACCCCTCTTTTGAAATTCTATAACATACACATGTGCTATAGTCTTACCTAGAACTCCCATTTCAGTAACATCTTTAAGGAGTTCATTTAGTTTCAATTTAAAAACACGAGAAACCAAATCAGGCCGATCGTGTGCACGTTGGCCTGCAAACAAACTTTCTGTAATTTCACGCCATTTTGGATTGCACGTAAAAGTCAGAAAAAAATCAGGTTTTACAAACTTACCAATAACTGCAAAAGCATCTTGATAGTTTTGAGCCATGGCACGTGGACTTCCTTGAAAACTCGAAGGAAGAACAACAATACGACCTGGTTGAAGGCCTCGCTCTTTAGCTCGTGCATTCAAATGGTCAGCTAAACCTTCATAACTATCAACACGAAGGTTGGTTTGATTTGCTCGAATGTAATTTAAATTATTACCTTCAACTTTAACATAAGAATCAACACAATACTGCTGAAGCAATTTCTTACCATAATGAATCGGGCTGAAATATTCCCGAGCAGCCAAACGATAAGTATAATACTGCAACATTGTAGTAGTGTTGCGAGTACGGGTTGCACGTACAGCAACATGAGGTATCCTATTATGCCAACCTGGTTCACCCCTTGGAAAAAAAAGAGGATACACCATTGGCTCCAAGTTTGCAGACATTGTGGAAATATTCTGTAAATCACCTCCACGCGGATAGATAACAACATCCCTGTTTCCAGGAGGTTTTCCATCTTGGCAAACAAATACTGCTGCAACTTCATCATGATGTGGCAAGTTGTAGCGCCTTCGGTCATTGCCAACTCTCATGTACATACGCACTTCAGATGGAGCACGGTTTTGTGCTGCTGCCTGATTTAATTCTTCAGCTTCAACTTCAGCCATGTACCTATAGGCAGCAGCAAACGGGCTTACTCTGTCCATAACATCTTGAACAGTTTGCATCACGTCTTCACGACAGCCATTATTTTCTTGGCGTGCCATTCTTTCGTTGAGAGCCCTACCTGCTTCATAAATATAAAGTTGGTTAAAAACAGGGGTTTGTCCTTCAGGAGGGTGAAGACCCCCAACACGATGCCATATTTGACCACAGATACGAAAGCATGGTGGTCCACGGCCAGGTGGGGGGGGCAATGGTTTGCTCCAAAAGAAGCAAAGGCAACGGCACTATTATACTTACGTATATTTGACTGAAAGTTTTTTGCCTGAACAGTATCTGTATTTGTTAATAATTCCCCAAGCTGCTGAGGGTAAGGAGACAAATTATCTAATGCAACTTTACCAGTGTGACAACATTTAAAGCAATTTTCATTTTCAAACTTTAAAGAAGAATGAAAATTACAAAGTGCACGCACAATGATAAACTCGACCAGTTAAGTCTTAAAATTTAAATTCTAGAGGTTTTGCTCCTCTAAAGAATATGCTCATATAAAGGAACACAATTCTTCCTTTTTCCAAGGAGATAATTGGCACAAAAATTGAACAAACAAACAGACAGAGAGAGTAGGACAGGACTTCTGTAAAGGGTACAAGGGTTTCGACTCATATTCCTGAACCAAGGTACCCAAAATGTCTAGCTGAGTCACCTCAAAAGAGGTCTGCGAACAGTCTTCAGCAGGAACTAGACATTTCTTTCATCCATAACTTTTCATCTGTCCTACTCTGTACAATCTTGTGTGACTGGGGTAAGAAGTGGAGTCGTCACTCTCCAAAGATAAGACCAGTGCAGTCAAACCCCCTTGCTAACATAATTTTTTTTTTTTTCCTTTTTGACTGGGGTAATAAGTGGAGTCGTCACTCTCCAAAGATAGGACCTGGTACAGTCAAACCCCCTTGCTGGCGTAATTTTTATTTGTTTTTCGCTTTTATTTTGATTGGGGTAATAAGTGGAGTCGTCACTCTCCAAAGACAAGACTACAAAAAAAAAATAGAAAAATAAAAAAAAAAAAATAGAAAAATAAAAAAAATAAAAATAAAAAATAAAAATAAAATAAGGATAGTCAAACCCCCTTGCTGACATAAACCGGAAGTTGTGGTGCTAACTGCAATTTACCTAAGCTCTTCAAGGAAAAGGATGTAAGGTTGTGCAACATTAAGGAAGCTTTGTTTGCAAGGGACCACTGCTCTGTCGTTGCAATGAAACCACTTACCATGCACTTGGTTATAAGCAACAGTAGTGTAATAGCCATTGTTCAAATTTCCAGAGTGGTTAATTACAGCACTTAAGTTGTAGTGCTTGCGACAAGAGACTTCACTGTCTACAGTGATAGGTATAGAAACGGTGCCCGGGTAAGATGTGACAGGAGAACAAACCTTAGACACAAGACCTTTGTTATAGGCAAAGCGCTTTAATTGCAAAACCAAAATTGAACTGCACTCTGCGACCTCTTTTTCAACTGTTGCAGTTTGGTAACTATTGCAGTAGTGACAGAAGTACGAGTTGACACCTGACAATTCTTCGCTCTCCAAAAAGGTATCTATTGAAGATTGCACAGTCGATGTCAAGGGCAGTTGAAGAAATGGACTTACTTGCTCAGAGACGCTAATATTATTGCAAGTGCTGCAAGTTGTGCAGATTTTCACACGAGTGTTGAATAATCTACCAAAGAAAGGAAAGGCTAAGGACAATTCTGGTATGAGATACTCGAGAATCTCTAGGGCATCTTGCTGAGAGAACGGATTAAAAGCAGCCCCCCTTGCATTAGAAACATGGCCTTTTAATGCATTTAGAAATGAAGAAAGGTTCACTGGAACCTTGGAGGAGGATAATTTGCGTAGAATACTTACAAAACTTTTACCTATCGCCATATTGGAATCATTTGCAGAGATGGCTGTGGCGACTGCGGGCAACACATAAAAACATTGCAAGATGGAATTGATGTAACATGTGTTGCCCAAATTTAGCAAGCCGCTGTTGCTGCCTAGTGATTCTTGTGCAGGCAAGGTAGTGGAGCTCTTTGTTACGCCCTGGGGATTCGTGTCCTTAAAGCTAGTGGTCGAAGTTGCTTGTGACTTGGATGATTTCTTTGAAACAGTTGGTATCAATTGAGCGGTATGCTGTGGATCCCTACCAGGATGAATCCAAGACAAAGAATCTCGAGATAGCCAGATGTAAAACGACGATCGCATAGATGACTCAGTAAGAGATTTCAGAGTGGAACGCACAGACATGTTAGAAAAGCCGAGGCGACGGAGGCAGATTCTAACTGTTTCGGAACAAAATCCCCTAGCTCCTACTTCAACAGCAAAGAAATGCACAGACCAATTGTTTAATCTCATGACGGAACAAAGTGACGAGTATTTATCAACCTTAACTCCATGCCAAGTCTCCATGTTCTCTTCGCATGGGCAAGTTAATTCAAGGATAATTACAGTTTTGGTCATGGCAGAAGTTAAAAGTATGTCCGGACGAAGTTGAGTTACAGCAAGATAAGGTGGTACTATTAAGGTTGAATCTAAGTCTGACAATAATCTCCAATCAGAGGCCAGGTGAAGGATTCCTTGAATTTTCGAACGCTTTTTGGTGGGAAGACGTTTACCAGCTGGAACAAAGGATATTTTATGACATCTAGATGGTTTTGCTGGCTCATAATCGGATAAGAACTTCTGAATGGCTGTCACTAACACACGTAGAACAGTATCGTGGCGGTACGTAAATCTACCTTGTGAAAGGGCTAATTTACAAGCGCCTAAAATGTGGGACACGTTACAAGAGGGTTTTTTACATAGGGTGCAACTTTTGTCAATTTAAATTCCCCACTTGACAAGATTTGTAGGAGAAGGAAGCGTGTCATAGGTTGCGCCGATGCAAAACGAAGATAAACTTTGCGGCAGAGACAGTAGGTTCTTCCAAGAAAGATCGTATTTAATAAACGAGCACCACTTAGTCCAGTTACCTTGGACATGAAGCTGAACGGCTCGAGCATAATAGATGTCTTCCTCATTGTCCTGCACAACATCTGATACAAGTTTGCGGAAAGAATGGGTACCAATTGGTGGGACACTCTTATGGCTTACCAGTCCCAAGCCTGCTCTACCAAACTGGTGGAAACCAAGTATTTTCTTGAACGCGAGTTGACTCTCTGCTGATTTTACTGTCTGATCTACCTTCCAGTGTCCAGCCTTTAAGTCTGGAGGAGAGTCTGAGACTAGAGGATCAGCCGAATCTCGCAGGAGAAGATGACCGCTGATCTTAGCAGATTTTAGTACAGAGGATAGACTTTTTAAAGGTAAAGGGCATGGCGATGAAGCGGAATACAAACTTATGTTAGAAATAGAGTGATGGAGTCTCAGCCACTTTCTTATGAAGAAAGAAAACTTTTGTTCTAGTGAAACAATACGAGATATTGGAACTTCGTAAATTAAAAAAGGCCATCGTATTCGGGGAATTAGAAGATGATGCAAAAACCACACTTTGTGAATGCCTCTATGGGAAGAATTATCTATGAGTTTGACTTGCTCTACAGCGTTAACAATAACCTGTTGGACAACAGCTGAATCTGACAATGTTGAATTTATCGTCCGGCCAAGAAACTTAACTGGGTTTGCGTGAATAGATGGGATTGGTTCTTGCAGGACACAAAAAGGAGACTGATCTAAAACTTTTCCATTAGCTATAACAATGCTTCGTGATTTTGAAGGTCTAAAGCCCATTCCAGCCCAATGAAGGGCTGTTACACAACGATCCAACAAGTTCTGAGTTTGAGGGACACTTGAAGACATTAAAAATATGTCATCCATAAAGGCCTTAACCGGAGGATGGTCTGAATCGCCAGGCGAAACACAACTTTTTAACTCTTCTTCGGCGCACACATATTCAATGATTACATTTATAGCTGCCAAAAATAGTATGATTGATAATGTACATCCAATAAAAATACCTCTACTCACATTTTTTGTCCATAGCACCTAAAAAATATAAATTAGGCAATACATTTTGACGTGCAATATTACAATACGGTGCATTTCGGCGAGCACGCATAGCAACATTTCGTTGTGCATTTGCTTGTCTTCTATTTGCAAGCTGCTCAACATCTTGTGCACGTCTATTGGCGGCGTGATTAGTACTTTCTAATAGACGTGCAGCAGCTTGCCTTTCAGCATCTTGTGCACGTCTATTGCCGGCATGATCAGTATTTTCTAAACTACGTGCAGCAGCATGTCTTTCAGCATCTCGGGCACGTCTATTGGCAGCTTGCTCGTTACATTCAGCATTACGAACTGCTGCCTGCCTTACAGCATCACTATGATGCCTGCTGTTAAATTGGTCAACAGTTTCAGTACGACGCAAAGACGCGACACGTTGTGTGTGTCTACGTCTAGCTAAGGACACATCATCATTAATTGATGCACGTGGTATGACATTTACATCAACTTCATGTGGCAACTCACCACGATGAAGAATATTTGGCATTTGGCCCATAATGAGACCTACTAACCTCTGATTATTTTCAGGGCGTTGCAAGACAAACCTACCAGCATTATTGAAAAGCCTAAAACCACGTACAGGGTTGTTACTGTTATTACTACTCTCTAATGGGTTTGACATTGGAGAAAAATACACAACCTATTGCTAGTTACCACAAATTCTAAAAAAAAAGAAAAAGAAAACAGTTAAACCTTGCAGAGTAGCTATTACCAAATATTGTACTACAAATTGGAAAATTAATTGCAGATTGATTTTCTGAATTAAAAAAAGAAGTAAACAGAGTGAACTTAATTGGGGCTTTGACCATGGGCATTATATTTCTCATCTTCTTAAGAAATAAATATTCACTTATCCTGAAAATTTGGTATGTTATTGGCAGCAATCCCACTCAGAAATACTACGTATCGTAGCTCAGCAGCTTATGTCAAGGAATTGTATAAATTTCCTTTTCCAAATTTTTCTTTTTTTTTAAATTCTTAAGAGCTCTGTAATAAAAGAAGAATTAACCAAACTGTAAACTCGTGTATTATCCAAAAAACCCAAGCATTAAGCAAGAACATTTTGTTTATAGGGGTTTGACTTGCTTATTCAATTAAGTAAGTCCTATTGTTTTCTTGATAATGAAATTCGACTCCTTTCTCCTCCTCTGATCTTGAACCAGTTTTTTGTTAAAAATATAATTATCCATAATAAAATTAAAAGCCTAAAGTAAATTTAAAATAGGTTACTACTTCTACACTGTCCTTACTAACCTCGCTCGTTCGTCTTTTATCCTTCACAAAAAGACAAAAAAATTATAAACTGGTTAGCCTATAGCTAGCTATATACATTGAAAAATTATAGGAAATCTAATTATAAACTGGTTAGCTGGCTAGCTATATTGAAAAATTATAGGAAATCTAACTGTAGTAAAAAATAGTTTACTTACTAAAAACTGCTGTTAAAATGTATATATAGCTAGAGCCTTGCACGTCTTTCTGCCTGCACCTTCAACTTTAAACTTTTGGTCTTTAAAACTGTCTTCTTTAAATTTCTTTAACGCTTACACTAAAATAAAGAACGCGTTACAACATATAAATAATGTTTTTCTTTTATATTTGCAAATGTATATAGCAAGCAACCTCTTTCCTTCGTTCGCCTTCATGAAATTCCAAAAACTTTCGGCTGATTTGGGCGTCAAGGGAAACTTGGATTTTCGGACAAATAGAATTACTTTATTTTCATCACGTGATTTTGTTCAGCAAATAAAATTGTTTTATTTTGATCACATGATTTAAAATATAAACAAACAAAAAATCGCGGTTTTTCTCGGCAAAAAAGACACGAACGCTTATTTTCTTTTATAAGAGTATGCATTTTAAGAATATAAGGCTGGGATTATAGGCTAAAAACAATATGTCTTTTGTTTAAACCAATAGAAAATTAAAATGAATGACCAACCTTGTTAGAATTTTGACAGACAGACAGACAGACAGACAGACAGACAGACAGACAGACAGACAGACAGACAGACAGACAGACAGACAGACAGACAGACAGACAGACAGACAGACAGACAGACAGACAGACAGACAGACAGACAGACAGACAGACAGACAGACAGACAGACAGACAGACAGACAGACAGACAGACAGACAGACAGACAGACAGAAAGACAGACAGACAGACAGACAGACAGACAGACAGACAGACAGACAGACAGACAGACAGACAGACAGACAGACAGACAGACAGACAGACAGACAACCAGACAGACAGACAGACAGACAGACAGACAGACAGACAGACAGACAGACAGACAGACAGACAGACAGACAGACAGACAGACAGACAGACAGACAGACAGACAGACAGACAGACAGACAGACAGACAGACAGACAGACAGACAGACAGACAGACAGACAGACAGACAGACAGACAGACAGACAGACAGACAGACAGACAGACAGACAGACATACAGACAGACAGACAGACAGACAGACAGACAGACAGACAGACAGACAGACAGACAGACAGACAGACAGACACACTTAGCGTATTATTATAGAGATTAGGTTTTTTTAAAAAAATCGTTTACCGCTTTCTGAACAACCTACACAATTTCTTGCGGACTACAAAAAGTATGAATAAAAATGTTGTAAACAAATCTTTCAGGAAATGAATAACGAAAACAACAGAGCACGCCGCAGTAAAGCACTTCAAGCAGCCGCCATATTTGTTTATAATGATCGGTATTAATTGATTGTATTTATGCTCATGTGTTTCAACTTAGTAAAGATGGTTCCAATGTTTGGTGTGACTGTTGTGTAGGGCTCAGCTGCAAAAACATTAGTCTATTTTAAAAACATGTTATTAAAGTTTTATGAAAGTCAAAGTAACATTTCAACTGACAACATCTTCTGATGATAGCATCAGTCCATAACTAAATATATTAAGCTATAGCTTACCCGTCGCCCCAGTTTATTGTTTTCTCGTTGTTCTAGAAATATTTGCCACTAAAGCTTGGTTTCCATCTGGTGTTAATTCGCGATAAGCAGGTGCATTAATTGGAGTTAATTTTTTAACACATAATGAAAACATCTAAATATCAATTTATTTTGATATCTTATAACGCCAGCCGGTGCAACGTTTACATTACGCATGCCTCAAAGCTGCAATAAAACTACGAGTCGGAAAACGGCAAACGAACAATTAAGGACAGCCTTAGTATTGAACAAAAAAATATGTGGTATATTGTAAAAAAACGTAATGTAAACTTAAAGATTGTATTTGTCTCCACTTGCGTCACTTTTCCTCTGCCATATTTAAATGGTTATATAATCACTTAAAAATATTTTAAATTTAACCTGATCTTGACAAAAAATAGTAATGCTATAAGTGTGATATTTAGTTGTTTTGAAGTGGGAGGTAAGCTTTAAAAAGAGAAGTTAATAGCTAAGGCAAATAAATTCTAGTTGCTTTTCCATTTTTGCCTCTTAGTACGCATGCACAAATTACATAGCTAACTTTGTAATCATTGAAAACTCATATATATATAGCTAGCCTATAGCTATACTTAAAATACTGTGTCCTGTTAAATGAAAAAAATACTGTATATAGCTAGCTAGTTACAGGGAAACTTTAAGTTAGAATATTTATTACCTAGCGAAGCAAGTTCAATCACACCCAAATGGAATTTTCTGTAGAGATTAAAATAAACGAAGCATTTAGTGCTGTTGTATTGTTAAATATAAAAGAACTTAATTTGGATGCTGAAAAAGTGAACAGAAATGGTGGTGCTGCATCTTTAGGACATCCAATTGGCATGTCTGGTGCACGAATAGTCAGTCACATGGCACATCAATTAGAAACAGGTCAATTCGGTCTTGCTAGTATTTGTAATGGTGGGGGAGGCGCTTCTGCTATGATTATTCAAAAATTGTAATTTTATGCTTTTTTAGTCTTCGGTTGCAACTTTCCAACTTGTGTTACTTCATTTAACTCGTCGGTCATCTCTTTTAAGCGATTTAGAATATTTAAATGCCAATAAATCTTTTTTATTTTTATTTGTTCATTGCCGATTCTCGCTAAAGGTTTTGTGTCGTGTAATTTGGTTGCTTCTTCTGACATGATGACAATCGCGCATGCGCCGTCGTTCAACGTGCTGGCATTTGCAGCTGTGATAGTACCATCCTTTTTAAAAACTGTTTTCAAAGAGGGCATCTTGTCAAAATTTACTTTTGTAAACTCCTCATCAATTGAAACAAGTGTTGCAGGTTGACCTTTTTGGAGGTAAATATATATTCTGAAAGGTTTTCCAGAAAGCAATGCAATATCAATATCTTTTAACAGCTATGTCTAGTCCTTTCTAGAGCTTTATAACAATAACCAGCAGGAGAACGGTTTCAAGACTCTCAAAAACGATATCTGAACACGAGGTGAATATTTCTGTTAGCCTGCAAACCATGATATATCTCTATCTACAATCTTGGACATAAATTAGTGGACAAGTATTAAATTTTAACTTTCCCCTCCCCCAAGCTCAGTGTTGGAGCCAAAACAGTGATTGACCTTCAAAATTCAACCTTGAAGTTGGGGGGAAGGGGGAAATTAAAAAGTCCATACATATTTTGTCCAAGATTGTCTCTAATTTTGAAGACTTAGTCAATTTTGGTTGGTTTGTTTACGTGCAAGCTTTTGATTGTCCATGAGACAAGTTGCTAGCTAGGCCACTTCGGCTTCATGCCTTGGTTTTAATATTCCATAAATGCCAAAAAGTTTCAATAATTTTCTTGTGTTTCTATATTACGACATCTAATTATGCTGAGGTGTTTACGCATCTAATTTATGTTGAGGTCTATTTTGTGTAGGTAAAGGTTGCATTTGTCTTTTAAAAAAATTATAAAGACAACAGAACTCTCTAAGACATTGCACGTAAGGAAAACAGAAGATTTTTTTCCACACGTTACCGTCGCGCTACACGTTACCGTACACGTTACCGTACACGTTACCGTACATGTTACCCTGCTTTTCAGCCTACGGAGTGCCAACACGTTACCGTCAACTTTGTGATAAATAATGTTATATAAAACTTATAAAAATGTGCCGGTAACGTGTTCGTCTCACCAAAGTTTCTTAGTAAAAATAACGGTAACGTGTATGGTAACGTGTGCGGTAACGTGTAGTATTACGGTAACGTGTTGGTACAACCTGTACAGCTGCCACCAATCACTTTTGCTTTCAATACTAATTTGCCGCTAAAATTTGAATGTTTGTTTTGGTGTCATGTGAAATCTGCACGGAATGTTTTTGAGCTCGCAAATTTTTGAAAATGGCAGCCGGCCATGTCACCATGTGGAAATCTTCTGTGCAGGCAGTTTTTAAAGGTATTTTTTGGATTTCAATGGTTATTTTGTCCTACCTACCTTTTCAATTTTTTTTTATGAATTTTAGACAATCTTGGACATAAATTTGTGGACAAGTATTAAATTTTAACTTCCCCCTCCCCCAAGCTCAGTGTTGGAGCCAAAACAGTGATTGACCTTCAAAATTCAACCTTGAAGTTGGGGGGAAGGGGGAAATTAAAAAGTCCATACATATTTTGTCCAAGATTGTAGATATATATCTATCTTCCATCTGGCGATTTTAAAGATTCTGCCCCGCGTGCCGCTGGCGGAAATCCCCCCCCCCAAAAAAAAGGAGAATTAAAATAGATGATCAAATTAAAAGCGTTTCTCCTGAAGTTAAAAATGGCGTAGATAACATTAACAACAAAAATGAAGAAAGGAGAAATAAAAGAGATGATACAATTAAAAGCTCTCCTGTTGACCAGAAAAATTCTGATAGTAATACCAAATTGTCCAACAATTATTGGAAGAAAAGTGAATTTGTGAAAAGGAAAAGACACCTTGCTTCAACTCCTATCAAATCGAAAGCAAAGAAAAGTGATGTAAAGGTATAAATCTCAAATTTTAGCTGTATTGTGTCGAACTATCTGATGGTTTGTTGTATGGTGTGATGTAGACTATGCATACAAAGCTACGAATTGTATGCAATTATATTAACAGCGTATATTATCAATGCACACGTTATGTTTCTAATGTGCACATTTTGTCATCTACGGTAAAATAATCGTTTAAGTTAGACGATATAAATAGCACCCAATTATGTACTTCTAACGTCTCGATATCAACCGATAGATAAGCTGTGTGTTGCGAACACGGAAAGGAACACGATATGCATATTTTCTCTATTTTGAATATTTGGATCGAATAGTTACATCAGTAGTGCCGTTAAAAACTGTTCGGAACGATTTCCTAGAAGGTCTTCCCCCAGTCAACCCTCAGTCTACTCGAGCTCTGAAGATTTATTTCTTCGCAGGAACATTTCAATAGAAGCGATTAGCTCTAATCATTTTTATTGTTTGTTGTTGTTGCTGTTTAATTGTTTTTTTGTAATTTTTATTTATAGTATATATAAGCAATCAAATACTCCCGTGGTAGTACAACGACATTTCTTTGTGAATTATTACTTGTGGTGACATGCATGATTGTATCTGAGTTGAATGGAAGATCCGACGATGCCATGTTGCGATGCAGCCTGCCCCATATTTATTTGCTTATGGAAGGATGCATTTTCCTGAGCCTATCAAGCTGGAATGAGCTGCACGCACAATGCAATTGATTAACATTATAGACTTGTTAACTGATCGCTGCTGACACAGAGGTTTGATACAATGGTGGTGCACGAATGCTCTTGAGTGTCATTAGGGGATCGTCTAACTTAGACGATTGTTTACCATAGACGATAAAAAGTGCACATTAGAAATATAAAGACCATATATGACCATTCCATTGTTGCTCTAACTTCTCTAAGTATTATTGAGACTCTCATCATTCATACTACTACTGATGTCACACATGATTAAGTACCAATGCCATACCTCGTTGTTTTCAGTTGATTCGTATTGTTCTTGCGACATATATTCGTAACTGTTATGCAAAACCATCACGTCTTTTCGTTGCTGGCGGGAAAGAAATCACTTCAAATGAGGGTACCACGCAGGGGGATCCTATTGCAATGGCTATGTATGCGATTGGTATATTGCCGCTTTTGAATCTTGACATTGATGAAAATCGTACAAAGCATATTGCATTTGCTGATGATTTTTCAGGGAGTGGGACTTTGAATGAGCTAAAAATTTGGTGGCAAGAAATAAACACACATGGACCTTTCATCGGCTACTATCCTAATGTTTCGAAAGTTTTTTGATTGTCAAACCTACCTATTTTGAACAGGCAAAGCTGTTATTTGCGGACAGTGAAATTACCGTAACAGTCGAAGGGAATAAACACATTTGTGGGTGTAGATATTGATAGAATGAACTACGTTGAGAAGAAAGTAAAAGATTGGGTGGAAGAAATACGTGTTTTGTCCACGATTGCAAAAATTTATCCACAATCTGCATATGCAGCCTTTATCCATGATTTACAACATAGATTTACATACATCATGAGAACAATTGACAACATATCAGATCTGTTTAAACCTCTCGAAGATGCTATCCGACAATTATTACTGCCGGCTTGGTTTAACGGCTACGTCTGCAATGATTTGGAACGTAAGTTGTTTTCCCTTCCAGCAAAATTGGGAGGGATGGGAATTTTTATTCCTACAGAACGATGCTTAATTGAGTATGAAAATTATCGTTTGTTTACTGTTGACATAGTAGAGAAAGTTTGCGCCCAGGTTGAGAGATATGATGATACAACCGCACAGAAACAATCACGGGTGCTCAATACCATCAAAGAGAACAAAAGTAAACGCTACTTAAAGAGACTGGATGAAGCAAAAGAAGAGCTGAAATGTGATGTCATTATACTCAGAGCCCTTGAAGCTTCTTTGGAGAGAGGAGCATCTAATTGGTTATCGACGTTGCCAATGAAAGAAGTGTGCAACAAATCGTTTATTGTTGAGCATGCCCTATCATGTCACAAAGGCGGTTTTATGATAATACGGCATAACGAGATAAGAGATTTTACGGCAGAGCTTCTTTCGGAATGCCATAATGATGTTCACGTAGAACCAAATCTTTCACCGTTGACAGGAGAACGTTTTCCACCAAGTACAGTAACTAACGATGAGGCTAGAGTCGAAATTGCTGCGCGAGGAGTTTGGATTAAGGGGCAAATGGCTTTCTTTGATGTAAGGGTTTTTAACCCAACGGCCAAGATGTATCTGAAATCCAACTTATCAGCAGCTCATAGATCAAAGGAACAGGAGAAGAAGAGGTCCTGCAATAGAAGGATTTTATCTGTTGATAATGATGATCTGTTGAGATGTTGATCTGTTGGTCATTTACACCCTTAGTATTCACTTGCTTTGGAGGTATGGGTCGAGAGTGTCAAGTATTTTACTATCGTTTAGCTGAAAGGCTTGCTGAAAAGAGGAAGATTAGCGTCAGCAAATCCATCAACTGGATACGAACGAGGTTAAACTTCCACCTAATTAGATCGTGTCTGTTATGCTTACGAGGATCTAGATCACCGTGGTCGAAACAGTCTGTTAGCGATGTTGATTTCAACCTGGTAACCACTGAAGCAAAACTAGTCGATAGTTTCATTTGAGCGAGCACAAGAAAAAATAACAATAGCAACAAAAGAACTGTTAAATCTATATCTTAGTTGAATGTCTTGTTTGTAATGTATATGTCAGAAAAGATACTACTATTGGTATTGTTTTTAGGTTGTAGAAATTCCTGTTTCATCAAGTAACTGTAATGCAAAACAGAAGGATCCACCAGTAAAAATAATTGTAAGTAACTGTTTTCTCATTAATTAATAAACCAATAAACCAATGTGCAAAAGTTTCTGTTGATAAGGTAGATAATCAGTTTTCAACTCATTTCAATTTTTTTACGAGACTTCGACAGGGCCTCCATTGATAGCAGTTTATTTTTTAAATTGACGGTAGCTACCCTGTATAAATATGTTTTAAATAAATAAATAAAATAAAAAATAAATAAACAGAAATAATCTCCAATAAAGTTTATGTTAGCAATTCTCAAAGTGTGCCAGTCTAATCTTTTCTGGATTCCCTACGGTGCTTCATAGTCACAAGAAAAAGAATAGTCTGGAGACTCGTGCCAACGCGCTCTGCTCCCGGCAAATAACTCGGGTTCCTACATTTTCTAGTACCCAGACTACTTTTAGGGGCACCAAAATTTAAAAAACAAGCGAGAAACCTTAGCGAAGCTTATATTTCTTTAAAGTAATTTTTTATTTATGCTGTAATTTGCTATGCCTGGTGCCAATTGTTCGATTTTTGGTTGCTCTACTTCGAGAAGAACTACTGGCATCTCAATATTTTGTATTCCACAAGGAAATGATGAGTATACAACGTAGGTGCTATTATTATATGTATTTTTAGCTATGTAAACATTGGAAACACTATTAATAAAGCTCTCTCTTATACCTGTTGTTTATTTAGATGAAAAAGGAACAACACTAATTCCAGGATCTATTCCAACACTAAATTTACCAATAAAAAGTATTCCCTCTTCCAGGTATGAGACCATATATTTGTTTGTACAGAAACGTATATAGCTAGCTATTTATAAACGTTTATGCGTATACAGAAAATATGACCACAGGAAAAATATATATTTACAGTAAATTATATTTTTATTTAGCACATCAGTCAAGCCAAGACCTTCTGCTGAAAAGATTGCTGTGAAAAAAACAGTACAATAACTGTTGATCAAAACCAACACATATTTTATCAATCCTTTGACAACTTCATCAGCCGAGTAAAATCATTAAAGCTTCCAGAGAGTTGGATATCTCCAGACTCAGTAAAGGTTTGGATGTGCGATGAAATTTATTCCAGTGCACAGTTTGAAACATATGTTGACGATAGTTTGTCATTTACTATTCGAGGCTATACATGGAGTCTTCCTGATGATCACGAAATATACAGTACATATAAACGATCAGTCCGAAATATTACACTGTCACTGGCAACACAATTTAATAAAAGTTGTATCCACCTACAAATTCTGTCCTGGAGTTATTGATTTGTCACTTGTACATTCACACCACTTAAAGAAACATAACATCTCGAAAAAATTTTGTCTTCATTCTGATGAAATACCCTTACAACAGTCAGAATATCATCGATCTATGCATTGTTCACTGTTACAATTTAACGATGAAAAAATTTGCATGCAATGTGACAGTGCTGCCAAAAAATCTGTAAAATCTGCAAAAAGGTTATTTTAGCTAGCTACAAGTTTTTTGTACATACTGATTCAGAGATGCACATTGGGGGTTACCAAGGGTTTATTTTGTTCCAAGAAGTAGTGGCCTCCATGTTAACTATATATCCAGTGAGTAATAAAACATATCTCAGCTAGGAATTGCACCTAGTCTACCAAATTTGGTATTCTCTATTAGAAATGAGACTAAAATTTAACAAAAGCAGTTTATAATACCATATACTTACTAATAATGCCATAGGTAATGATTTTTATAGGTGTGTAGCTATAAAAATAGCTGTTTTATTAGTGGTTGCAGTACTATAAATGACCTTGATCCAGGGTGGATGATTTCTTCTTTAATTCTGTGCATAGAGATTTTGATCTCTTTGTATCGGCCAATATTTTGTGAAGCTGCATTTTATCTTTGACAAAAGAAAATGTTCTCACTCTGACATATAGCATGAGTAGGTCTTCTAGAAGATTTAAAGAACCTTTTTTTTTCAGTGATACATCGCAGAGGTTAACTATTTTCGTAAAATTTGACCATTTCCTTGCTATCAATTTTACTGCACCCTTTATTGGTATATGAACAAAAATATTCCTCGGCAGCTGTAAAAATTAAAATTACCTCTTTTCTGACTTTCCATAGACCGCCACGATCCCTAGCATTAACCAATTTGTACTCTGGCATATCTTCTGTGTCATCAGATTTTCCAGCCAGAAGAACCGCCAAATACTGGTTGATGATATATTTGGTGACATGTGTTTTTTGATGAGAAACGTATTTGCCGATACATAGTATATACTAAAGATGTATCCACTAAGATAGGATATGATGGACGTTTCCTTATCTGAAATGGTGTGTGGTTTATTTGGAACTTGCAAAACATCATCCTTGAAATCAGACTTAGACAAGTGACACAATACTTGATTTGCTAACTCAAATCCTAAAAGAACAGTACAGTTGTGGCTTAGACTTGCTCCAAAGGGGTGTTCCATGTCCAAAATATTTTTATAAAATAATGGATAAAACTTTTCAGCATCTCCATCAAAAGATTTGATAACATTTTTCACCAGACTGTATGATGGCAAAACATTATTGTCAAGGCTAGCTACCAATTTTAAAAAACTTGAATTCGTTTGTGATTTCAGAGGGATAACATTCATCCACCTGTCAATTTTATTATGGAATCCTCGATATATCGCTTAAAATACAGCGGATGCAGAACCTGTCCAGCTTCCAAACTTGCATCACTTTCCTTTTCTTTACTGTGCTTAGTGTTGTTGTGGGCGAGATAATAACCCCCTTTGTGATACACAAACTTTAGAGCACAAACTACAGGTAAATGTAACCTTGGACTTTTCTTTGGGTATTTCGTCAATTACTGAAGTTAGTTCCACTTCAAACTCAGTATTATTTTGTAAAATATCTTCATCTATTGCCTCCAAAATAGCATCAAGATCTTCACCATAAAGGAAATCCTCTGCAGTCGCAGCCATTTTTTAAACTTTGGTGCCCTTATATTCCGGCCACCCCAGTTTTTTGAAGTCTCTTTACGATACGGCCCGGAATGGCCGATTACCCAGACTATTCTTTTTCTTGTGACTATGGGTGCTTTAATGTTAACAAACTCACATCGTAGTTTTAACGAACGTCCTACATTGTGTGAAATAAAATTAAGCAAAGTTCACCCAAGATTTTTATAATGTGATGCTTCATGTGTTAACACCATAGTGTCCCAGTAAACTGGTTCCTCCCTTTTACAAATTTCAATTTTTCAGGTCCTCTCTCCCCTTTTGGTTCTTTCCTCTGACCTTAAAAAAAATGAAGTGATGCCACTTTTTTTGCTAATATTTTCGCAAAAAATGTAAACTTATGGCAATTTATTGAGCTACTAGACGATAAGGCCCGTGGAGAAATCCACTTGGGAAAAAGGACAATGGAAAAATAGTTTGTTTTAGATGTAGAGGTAGAGGTTGGAACTCTGATGAAAATAATGTATAGGATCATACATCTTCGACGAACGCCTAAGGAGATATAAGGGTTTAAAAATTTTGCTGACGTCAGCAAAGACCGGCCAAAACACAAATTTTTTTTGTTTAGAAATTTGTATACCTGTTGCCTTCATCGTATAGATCTTGAAAGGCTGATGAAGAAAATGTATAAGATATGCACTTTTGACAAACGGTTACGGAATTATTGTGTTTTTAAGGTCTTTTTGATGACGTCATCAACCCGTTCATTCTGAAACAGATTAGGAGACCCAGGTTTGGGAAACTTACCCAAATTGGTGCCAGGTGATCCCTAGTTACCCATGCGGCTCAAAGTTTTAAGTGCACTGTAATGGCTTTATTACTTTAAATTAAGATATTGACGTTAAATTAACGTTATTGACGTCGTGACGTTTAATCAGTCGATTAGCATTTAAGACATAAGTTTTTCGGCTACATCAAAGAAAAATGAACACATTCACTTTGCCTGTCACAAACACAATGTTTAAACCCTTATATCTCCTCAGGCGTTCGTCAAAAACATATGATCCTATGCATTATCATTCAGCCCGACTACAAGAGCAGACATTCAGAGTACACATGCGCAAACTTCCGGGAACAAAATTTTCAGTTCTTTTACCTAGCAAAAATATAGGTACCAACAAAACTTGATTTAAATATCAAAATTTGCAGCAATTTATTACTTTCCATTATGCCTTTTGAAATACATAACAAATTCTGATCCTGTTTAAAACAAAAACATTAAAAAAAATATCAAGAAATTCGTATATTTTAATTATGAGATAACAAGACAGCAACCTGTGATAATAAAACTGGTCTAATGACCCTTCTAGTTAAAATTGTAGAGGTTACACCCTCTAAAGATCAAAACGCAGTGTAAATCTCCCTTTTTGTAAGGATAATCTGCAGATTCAAGGTAATTGAACCAAGCAACCCATAAATAAATATAAAACAAAAAATAGGAGCAGACAACCACCCATGCGCCATGACTTTTGAACCTGGCAGTAGCTTTCCACATGTCTTCGGGAATTCCAACACTCAGCCTTACACGGGTAGTTGTCGCTATGGACCAGCCATTTGCTTAGGACCGGCCGTTCGTGTTGGACCAGCCGTTCGCCTCGGACCAGCCGTGGGTCAGGACCAGCCTGAAGTCATTGGGGTAATCTTCGTGGATGTAATGTCATAGAAACAAGAAAGATAAAAATGAAAACCCCTTATATAGGTTCTTCCTAACATCAGGTATAGCAGGATCGTTAACCCTGTAAACTAAGTGAGCTAACTTAGCCTCCCTACAGAACTGGGGTTATAAGTGGGGTCAATACAACCAAAGACAAGGCAATTGCCAAGCCCCCTTGCTAAGCTTCTTATAATTACTTTCCAGGAAAGTGGCGCGTGAGCAAACTCGTGATTAACGGTAAACTGTATCTGAAACACACAGCAGGGGTAATTTAAAACCGCTTGGAAAAAGAGATCCCTCCCCCTTTTGATATAATTTACTCCCGTTTTAGTATGAATTAGCACTATTTAAATTGTAAGAAAAAATAACACATACATTGTTATTTAGGTCAGATGGCTTGACACTAATCACTGCCCTATAATCACATTTTAACCATGTATTGACACTCTGATCTTTTAGCCCAATAGTGGCCACCTGCAAGTGTGCCTGAATGATTAATAGTGGCGGTTAATTTATATTGGTTTGTGAATGATATATCATCCACAGGATGGGAATGAACTTTCAGGGTGTCGTCACCTTGCGCGAGGCAAGAAACAAATTTATTATTTTTCACAGATCTTCCTTGGAGACAGTTAAACCTCTTCAGTTGGATAATCAGTATATCTCCACACTGGGTGAAGACAGTTTCCATGGTACTGTCTTGATGGGAAGAGCACTGTGGACACATCCATCTGTCATTTCCAGACATATATTCTAGTTGCAAAAAACAATTAATGGAGCCTGTTGTGTTGTTTGAGATATGGAGTGGCACAATGGACATACTTTCTTCCCTACTGGAAGACAAGAGGCATGAATTACATGTACATATAGAATTAGCATAGCATGTATTCCCTTTATTAATCAGGCTGGCATGAGTTGTTTTGCTGGAGTGCTGTTGGTAGGCGATTCTGGGTCTGTTGTTGCTGCTGTTGTCGTTGTTGCGAGCTTGTAGCCTTTGGCAATAGTGGGGTAGGCACAGATGTTGAGCCTGACGTAAGGTTGCAGCTTCCTTGGTTCCACGTGATTGAGTTCCTGGCCAGCCAAATGCAAAAGAAATGATGATGAGGTGACAAAACAGCAAGCTGTAATGATAATACTTGTCTAAGGAAAGGCGGTTACGTCTATGTAGAGGTTGTACCCTCTAAAGATTCCGAATTAATCCAAAATCTTCCTTGTTGCAAGGACTTGGCGAAATATACATTGACCACTTTGACTAACATAAAAGTAATACAGTACACAAGAACAAAGAAGAACAAACTTCGAATACAAATACTTGCCCACAGAAGACATTAAACAAAACAATGATGAACAACAGCTACAGTCAGAAACAATAAAAACAACCGATTCAAACTGAATCAAGGAGTACATAAAATAAATAAAACTTATTATAAAGTGAATATCCTTAAACGGATAAATTTTAAAGGAATTCAGAACGAATTCGTAGGTAAAAAGAAGCAGGCAACAATCTGTGCGCCAGAACTTGTGACTCTGGCAGTAGCTTTACACGTGTTAATGGGCCCAACACTCGGCCCTACACAGAGCATTGCTGCAATGGACTAGCCTAACGACAGGACCAGCATTTCGTAATTGAGGCTTTATGCTATCAAGGTCGAAAAATTAGCACAAATGGAAAAAAACTTATAACCCCATTTGGCTCTTTAAAAAGTAACTCGGGTCAGCAGGATCGTCAATCCTAAAGGCCAAGTGAGCGAACTTGGTCTCCCTACTGGACTGGGGTAACAAGTGGGATGGTCAACCCCAAAGACAAGACAAAATGTCAAGCTCCCTTGCTATGCTTCTTATATGGTCCCAAGAATGAGAAGGGAGTGAGCAAACTCCACTTTCACGGTGAGTTGACCAATCAATCGTCAGCCGGGGTAAATTGTAACCGCTAGGAAAATTTCCTCCCCCGATTTAACTTGTTTCAGAAAAAAAGGCTAACATTTACTAAAGAACAGTATGTAAGCTGAGCGATTGTTAAGTTGCGATGAATCTACCGAAGTAATGGCACGGTCGTCACACTTAAGTCAGGTGTTATGCTTGTCTTTGATAAAAGCCCAGTAACGGCCTGCCCTTAGAGTGCCGATGGTGGCAACTAAATTGAATGTGTTATTGAAACACACATCCTCAGAGGGATGAGATGGTACTTTCAAGACGTGATTTTTGACCGACCTGTTGACTTTAAACGATGACCCATTTAGAGATGTATATCTAAGCAATTGGACAACTAGAACACTTCCACAATTTGATATTTTCGTCTCAACTGTTGCTTCCTGATGAGACGCCTAAAAGTTGCTGGGGTTGGAAAAGATAATTAAAGGAGTCTGATATTGACATAAACGTTGGCAAGGTGAAAATGGGCTCCTTTTGAGCTCTGGAAGATGAATAAAAACTGAAATTACAGGACGTTGTTGTGGTCAGTGTTACAGAGAGAATGTCGTCCACCAATGATGAAGATCCGATCAACTCATCAATAACAACTTGTAAAATTTCAGGGACATCTTGTTGGTTGTTGTAGTAAAATTCTGTCCTACCTAGAGCGTGCATTTTATTTCGCTAGGACCGCAAAAAAATTGATGGGTCAATTGCCGAACGCGAGCGACTTAAAAGGGACATATTCATGACTAAAGATTTCTCTAGTGGTGAGAACAAACAAGTCTTTGATGGCAACTCAGGCCCAGAGTTTTGGGAGGACAGTTAAGGCTTGAAGAATGGAGTTTGCATAGCAAGAGTTGCCTTTGTTTATCAATCCAGGATGAATGTTGGGAACGGCTTTTTTAGTTGGTGTTTGATTAGGAAGCGTGGCTGGATGTTGGATATTTTCACGTGGTTTTAAAGTTGAAGAATTTGCAATAGGGGAGTGATTATTTTGTGTTGGGGGTAAAGAGGAACTACTCTCTAAAGGCTCCTGGGACCATTGTGTCGACTCTCTGGCAATCCAGATACAAAAGGAACCTTTCATGCTCATATCACCAAGTTAGCGTGCAGTTAAGAATGCAGCACGGCTGCTGAAACCAAGAGATTTTAAACAGCAAGTTACAGACTTCGAAGAGTAACCTCTAGCACCTATCTCAATGGCAAATATATGTGGCAACCACCCGTTACCGCATATGACCTCAACTAACGGAGAATATTTATATAGCTTTTGGGAGTGCCAAGATTCCATATTTTCCTCACAAGGACAAGTAAGCTCAATTAGGATGACGTGCTTAGAACAGTTAGAATATATCATAATATCAGGTCTTAAAGAGGTGATGGCTATATGGCCTGGAAAAACGAACCCGTTGTTTAAGTCTGCTAAAAAGACCCAGTCGCCGGAAGGTGCAGGAGACCTGTTGGTTTTGATCTCTTGCCAGATGTGTAGGTACCTGCCTTGACAAAGGGTACTTTGCGAACACGCTGTTTAGTAGATGGTATTACTTGGGAATGGAACTTTTTGAGATGGAGAAGAAGCTCACGAAGGCCAGAATCGTGCCTAAAAGTAAACCTGCCTTGCGACAGGGCAACCTTACAGGCTCCTAAGACATGTGCTGTTGTGCACACTTCCTTTCTGCATAGAAAGCAAGAGGATTGTGACAAAATTTTCCAGCGCTTTAAATTACTAGGAGAAGGAAGGACGTCGTACGTAGAGGCAAGACAGAAAGACAACAGATTTGGAGGCATGGCTAGAATGGATTTCCATGACAGGTCGTTTTTGACATAATTCTCCCATCTAGTCCACTGTCCCTGCACTTGTAACTGCATAGCTCTACTTATTTCAACTTCTTTATTGATGTTCTTAGTACTGCTTTGTACTTGGAATCTTCAAAGCTTTGTTCATGCCTAGTCCGGCTCTGCCATATTGAGGAGTGCCCATGACAGATTTAACTGTTCATGCAAACGTCGCCTAATTTCCGAACGACTTGAAAAGCTTCTTTGTTTGGGAAAGCCAATATTTTTAAACAAATGGCAACCAACCGAGAGCAATATCCACGCGCACCCATTTCGATTGCGAACAGATTTACCTGCCATCTATTACGCTCGATGATATTAACCAAAGGGATGCACTTAGAGAGCTTTTTTGAGTGCTAGGTTTCAATGTTTTCCTCACACGGGCAAGTAAGTTCGATTAAAATAACACGTTTGCTGTTGTTGGAAACAGGACCACATCTGGTCTAAGCGATGTTATGTCCAGGAAAAATTAGTTCACTGTTTAAATCTGAATGAAATAACCAGTCAGTGGCAAGATGCAAATGTCCTGCCGGTTTTGATTTCTTCCTAGAAGGGTGCTGCTTTGACAAATTTTATAATATTTAGGTGCTTTACGGGAGAGGAAATAGATTTGGAAAACGTTGTGATCAACTGTGAAAGTTCGCGCAAGACAAAGTCGTGACGAAACATGAATCTACCCTGCGTTAGAGTCGTTTTGCAGGTCCCTAAAATGTGAGCTGTAGTGCAGACTTGTTTTCACACAACAAACAGAAGGATTCGGTACATATACGCCAGCGCCTTAAATTGCTTGGAGAAGGAAGAACATCGTAGGTGGAGCTTAAACAGAATGACAACAGGTTTGGTGGCATGACAAGCAAAGATTTCCAGGAGAGGTAGTTCTTAATATAATTGTCCCATCTGGTCCAGCTTCCTTGCACCTGCAGTTGAAAAGCTCTGCTCATACCCTTTTCTCCATCGATTTCCTTTGCAGTCACTGATACTAATTTCCTGTAAGGATGATAATGTCTAAGAGAAGGTACCTTGGGTTTAGGACAGAGACCTAAACCACCCTTACCGAGATGGGGTGAACGCTTCATCTACCGGCCTTTAATGTTGGTACAGCTGCTGAAACCAATGGATCTTTAGAATCCATTAGCAGCAAGTGTCCACTGATCTTAGCGGACTTGATAGAAGTTAGGCTTTTTATCGGTAGAGAGCAAGGTGAGCTGGAGGCATATAGACACAAATTATTGGTAGAATGGTGAAGATTGAGCCATTTCCTTATGAATACTGACACCTTTTGTTCAAGAGTGCTGACACGAGACATTGAGACTTCGTATATCAGCAGTGGCCACTGAATGCGCGGGAGAAGAATGAAAGTTACAAAGTGCACGCACAATGATAAACTCGACCAGTTAAGTCTTAAAGTTTAAAGTCTAGAGGTTTTGCTCCTCTAAAGAATATGCTCATATAAAAGGACACAATTCTTCCTTTTTCCAAGGAGATAATTGGCACAAAAATTGAACAAACAAACAGAGAGAGTAGGACAGGACTTGTGTAAAAGGTACAAGGGTTTCGACTCATATTCCTGAACCAAGGTACCCAAAATGTCTAGCTGAGTCACAAAAGAGGTCTGCGAACAGTCTTCAGCAGGAACTAGACATTTCTTTCATCCATAACTTTTCATCTGTCCTACTCTGTACAATCTTGTGTGAATGGGTAAGAAGTGGAGTCGTCACTCTACAAAGATAAGACCAGTGCAGTCAAACCCCCTTGCTGACATAATTTTTATTTTGTTTTTGGTTTTGTTTCGACTGGGGTAATAACCAAGATAAGTTATGGAGATCTAATGATACAACAAAAGAATGACATCTAGCTACGATATAATACACCAAAGTATGTTGTCACTTTAAACTAATCAGTCAACACAATCTATAAATGTAAGCAAGCGATACACAATAACCTTTAACAATGTGCACAAATCCTGTCACGGTTCATGTACCCATGTGAAGTGCCACAGTCTTCACACACCTCTGTTAGTCGTCACTCTCCAAAGATAAGACCTGGTACAGTCAAACCCCCTTACTGACTGCAATTTACCTAAATTCTTCAAGGAAAAGGATGTAAGGTTGTACACCGTTTAGCAAGCTATTTTTGCAAGGGACCACTGCTCTGTTGTTGCAATGAAACCACTTACCATGCACCTGGTTATAAGCAACAGTAGTGTAATGGCCATTGTCCAAATTTCCAGAGTGGTTAATTACAGCCCTTAAGTTGTAGTGCTTGCGACAAGAGACTTCACTTTCTACAGTGATAGGTATAGAAAGGGTGCCCGGGTAAGATGTGACAGGAGAACAAACCTTAGACACAAGACCTTTGTTATAGGCAAAGCGCTTCAATTGCAGAATCAAAAGTGAACTGCACTCTGCGACCTCTTTTTCAACTGTTGCAGTTTGGTAACTATTGCAGTAGTGACAGAAGTACGAGTTAACGCCGAAAAAGTTATCTACTGACGATTGTAAAGTCGATGACAAGGGCAGTTGAAAAAATGGACATACTTGCTCAGAGGTGCTAATATTATTGCAAGCGTTGCAAGTAGTACAGATTTTCACACGAGTGTTGAATAATCTACCAAAGAAAGGAAAGGCTAAAGACAACTCTAGTACGAGATACTCAAGAATCTCTAGGGCATCTTGCTGAGTGAACGAATTAAAAGCAGCGCCCCTTGCATTAGAAACATGGCCTTTTAATGCATTTAGAAATGGAGAAGGGTTCATTGGAATCTTGGAGGAGGATAATTTGCGGAGAATACTTGCAAAACTTCTAACTATCGCCATAATAGAGTCACTTGCAGAGATGGTTGTGGCGACTGCGGGTAACACATAAAAACATTGCAAGATGGAATTGATGTAACATGTGTTGCCCAAATTTAGCAAACCACTGTTGCTGCTTAGTGATTCTTGTGCAGGCAAGGTAGTGGAGCTCTTTGTTACACCCTGGGGATTCGTGTCCTTAAAGCTAGTGGTCGAACTTGCTTTACTTTGTGACTTGGATGATTTCTTTGAAACAGTTGGAGTCAATTGAGCGGTATGCTGTGGATCCCTACCAGGATGAATCCAAGACAAAGAATCTCGAGATAGCCAGATGTAAAACGACGATCGCATAGATGACTCAGTAAAAGATTTCAGGTTGGAACGCACAGACATGTTAGAAAAGCCGAGGCGACGGAGGCAGATTCTAACTGTTTCGGAACAAAACCCCCTAGCTCCTACTTCAACAGCAAAGTCTCCATGTTCTCTTCGCATGGGCAAGTTAATTCAAGGATAATTACAGTTTTGGTCATGGCAGAAGTTAAAAGTATGTCCGGACGAAGTTGAGTTACTGCGAGATAAGGTTGTACTAAGGTTGAACCTAAGTCTGACAATACTCTCCAATCAGAGGCCAGGTGAAGGATTTCTTGAATTTTTGAACGTTTTTTGGTGGGAAGACGTTTACCAGCTGGAAAAAGGATATTTTGTGACATCTAGATGGTTTTGCTGGCTCATAATCGGATAAGAATTTCTGAATGGCTGTCACTAACACACGTAGAACAGTATCGTGGCGTACGTGAATCTACCTTGTGAAAGGGCTAATTTACAAGAGCCTAAAATGTGGGACACGTTACAGGAGGTTTTTTTACATAGAGTGCAACTTTTGTCCTTTTGAATTCCCCACTTGACAAGATTTGTAGGAGAAGGAAGCGTGTCATAGGTTGCGCCGATGCAAAACGAAGATAAACTTTGCGGCAGAGACAGTAGGTTCTTCCAAGAAAGATCGTATTTAATAAAGGAGCACCACTTAGTCCAGTTACCTTGGACATGAGGCTGAACGGCTCGAGCATAATAGATGTCTTCCTCATTGTCTTGCACAACATCTGATACAAGTTTTCTGTAGGAATGGGTACCAAATTGGTGGGACACTCTTATGGCTTACCAGTCCCAAGCCTGCCCTACCAAACTGGTGGAAACCAAGTACTTTCTTGAACTAGAGTTGATTCTCTGCTGATTTTACTGTCTGATCTACCTTCCAGTGTCCAGCCTTTAAGTCTGGGAGGAGAATCTGAGACTAGAGGATCAGCCGAATCTCGCAGGAGAAGATGACCACTGAACTTAGCAGACTTTTTAAAGGTAGAGGGCATGGCGATGAAGCGGAATACAAACTTATGTTAGAAATAGAGTGATGGAGTCTCAGCCACTTTCTTATGAAGAAAGAAAGCTTTTGTTCTAGTGAAACAATACGAGATATCGGAACTCCGTAAATTAAAAAAGGCCATCGTATCCTGGGAATTAGAAGATGATGTAAAAACCACACTTTGTGAATGCCTCTATGGGAAGAATTATCTATGAGTTTGATTTGCTCTACAGCATTAACAATAACCTGTTGGACAACAGCTGAATCCTACAATGATGAATTTATTGTCCGGCCAAAAAACTTAACTGGGTTTGCGTGAATAGATGGGATTGGTTCTTGCAGGACACAAAAAGAGACTGATCTAAGACTTTGCCATTAGCTATAACAATGCTTCGTGATTTTGAAGGTCTAAAGCCCATTCCAGCCCAATGAAAGGCTGTTACACAACGATCCAACAAATTCTGAGTTTGAGGGACACTTGAAGACATTAAAAATATGTCATCCATAAAGGCCTTAACCGGAGGATGGTCTGAATCGCCATGCGAAGCACAACTTTTTAACTCTTCCTCGACGCACACATACTCAATGATTACATTTATAGTGGCCACATATAGTATGATTGATAACGTACAGCCAATAAAAATACCTCTAAAGTGTTGGTGCCAGCTGGATGAGGCTGTAAAAGAGAATGACTTGCTCCAGAGGCTACCATAGTAGGTGTCAATAAGCCTTATCCAGGACTCTGGAACACCATAGCGACGAAGGGCCATGAAAATGAGTTTATGCGGTAGAGTGGGATACGCATTTGCTACATCAAGCCATATTGCAGATAGTGGATTTTTTTCTAGACTTGGCGTTTCTTAGAGCAGCCCAGACAAGAGACATATGCTCCCAGCAACCAGGGACTTTTTCCATACATCCTTTTTGAATGGATTTGTTGATAAAGTTGTTTTTCTTAATGATATGGTCTTCTAGGCGCTTTGACACAAGACTGAAAAAAAGTTTTCACATTGAGGAGAGCTATTGGCCGAAATTCCTTAATGGATGATGGAGATGGAGGCTTGTTTTTTGGTATATAAACTTCCGAAGCGACCCTCCACTGAACAGGAATGAAGGAATTCTTTAAACAAGATTGGAAAAGGTTGAAAAGAAAGGACGCAATTTGAGGACAATTCTTGTAAACAGTGTCAGGTATTTGGTTCAATCCGGATGACGATGCATTCCGACGAGTATGAAGGATGGTTTGAAAGTCCTTGAAATTAAACTTTGATGAATCAAATGCTGACGTGACGTTGGGAGCATTAGGCAAACCAGGAAGAGTCGAAAGTGGTACCTTATATAAGGGATCAATTAACACGGACACTTTGTGGGCATCTAGGGATCCTTTAGGAACATTAAGCCTAATAGAGCATTTGGGATCCAGCAGATATTTACCAGCCTGGTAAAGATTCCTACCAAACGCACGGTTTGCATTGCGGATCTTCCATCGCTTTTTTCGGTTCCGTTCTCCCCGACGTAATGTTGTTAACTTTAATTTAACATTGCCTAGCGAAGTTTGTAAATGTTCCCTCTGCATTAAGTCCGACACGTTTGACAGTTGTTGAAGAAGAGGATTTTTCTCTTTTACCAATGAGATGGACTATAATGCACGTCTGTTTAAACCAGATGGGGCATGTGTGGGTGGAGCCTTAAATCCAAAGAGAAGGGAAGTTTGCATTGCGGATCTTCCATCGCTTTTTTCGGTTCCGTTCTCCCCGGCGTAATGTTGTTAACTTTAATTTAACATTGCCTAGCGAAGTTTGTAAATGTTCCCTCTGCATTAAGTCCGACACGTTTGACAGTTGTTGAAGAAGAGGATTTTTCTCTTTTACCAATGAGATGGACTATAATGCACGTCTGTTTAAACCAGATGGGGCATGTGTGGGTGGAGCCTTAAATCCAAAGAGAAGGAAAGCATGATGGTGAATTGTGGATTCTAGAATTTCCATTCCCTCTGACAGAGGGTGAGAACCTAACAGGTTGTGGAAAACAGCATTGTTGAGAGCGCTCCAAGCTTCTGTGTCAGCGGATTTTGGCCATGAAATTTGTTGTTTTCTCTCTATTTTCTTTAACTTTTCAATGTCTGCTGGTTGCTGAGAAAGAAAACTGTGGGTTTTATCCAAGTTAGCTTTCAGCAGCTTAGACTTTTCAGTGGATCCGGCAGCAAGAACATCTTGCAAAACAACTTTACACGGTTTTAAATTCTAATTTTTCGAGGAAGTTTCATTTGAGGAGGCAACTTCAATGGTGATCGGTGGTGAAGAGCGACTAATTATATTAAAATCGATATCCGAAGGGGTAGTCCTAATACGGTCTGGGTCAATAACAGTTGGAAAATCATGGTTAAAAAGATTTGGATTTTTTAATAGATGTTGTAAAATCCACAGATTCTGAGAGCCTTTATAAAACGACTTGTCTAACAGAGACCCCTGCAGATAACTTCTCATCAAGTTCGCAAATAGCCTTCCTATCGGAGATAGAACCATCCACAATACGGCCTAGAAATCGCACAGGCATGGAATGAATAGAAGGAATATAGGAAGAGAAGTCTGTGGGGTCTGCAGGCTTTTGGACAGCAAAAGGAGTTGAATTGAGGGACTTGCCTTTTATGATCACGATGCTGCGTGAATTGTGGGCACGGAAATCCTCCACTTTGACTGGAAAATTATTAACTGTTCCAGGCCTATATTTTCTGCTGGCCGGTTAGCACAGTGTTGAAATTTATGCCTGACGTAGATAAGCAATTAAACTAAGAGACCTGAAAATCCTAACTAATGGCCAATTTTTTTGAAAAAGTTTTTAGAGTTCTTAAGCCTAGCTCGCATTGACAACACTTTTGTTTACAACGATGGCTGTCAATATGCAACAGCACGCTTAGCACTTAGCAAAACGTTGTAGAGTTTGTGGTGAATACCTAGAAATGCAACTATAACGTGAGCGACAGTATACACGACCTCAACCAATACCTATTCCTTAATGTGGAGAAAGATTCTGCCGAATAAAATATATTCGAGATCGCTTTACAACAACAAAACATGAACATATATCATGTATAGGACATTCCGACAACTGTCGAGTATGCAAGGAGCTCTAGAAAGAGGGTAAGCCAATAGCAAAATCAGGTACACTAAAAGCTAGTAAAAAACTGTGGAGGAGAAAAGACTTTCACGAACTTTTAAGCGTAATCACGGACGACGAACCTGTCTACGGCCTCGATGCAGTTAAGCCCGAACACAATGCACACATAAATTTGTGTTTGTGCCACATTTGTCACAACCTATTTTCTCGGCCTGTTTTACTGTCATGTCAGTACGCATACTGCCTTATATGCCTTAATAAAAAGTTTGAAGGGAAAACTGAAGAGGAAACCAAGTGCCCCACGTGCGGCAGTGAAACATTGGTGGGAACAATTCGTTTTTCAAAACATCACGTGGAAATGGTTAAATGCCTCCGAGTCGCATGTGATAAAAATTGTGGTCAACTGTTTCCACTAAATTTAAAAGCGGCATTATTAGAGCATCAAAAATCTTGTTCTCACAAAACAACCCTAACAGCCCTTATTGAAAAGACTTTTAATTTGGACAATTCGATACCAAGGAAAATTGAAGAGGTAACTGTGCAAGTTATTCAGCATAAAATTGCAAATTCAAGAAATCCAATTAAAAGCGTTGAATTCAAGACGGGTGGATCCAGGGTATGTATATGGGAAGGATTAGATACGGATGGGACTAAGTCTGATTACTACTTAATTTTTTAAATAAAATTAAATTTTTGAATCGGATTTAATCACCTCCATAAACAACAAAATATAAATATGCTTTGTAAGAATATTAGACCGATTTATACAAAAATTAAGAATATGTTTCATAGAGGTGGGAATAAAATTTATCTAAATGAAAACGTTTGATTTTCATCTCTTAGGGTCGGTTTAGTGACGTATTCTCACTATTTTCTTTTTTAACGTAAATCTCACCCTAATATTCATCTTATTCTTATAAAACATTTACAAAAAGCTATGTTATGTGTATTGATATTTATCTATGAAAATAATTATTTCAGCCATTAGTTTTGACATCTACTCCAAAGGGAATCAAGGAAAATGTTAGTCGTCGACACTTTAGAAGAAGAACAAAATTCCTTCAAAACCAAATCTTCACGACAGCTGTGGCAACAAAATCTTCCTTGTTAGGGCAGACTTCTGCCTTAGTTAAACGCTTTCCACAGGCAGAACGGGAGACAATTTTGAAAGAAGCACATTTATCTTCTGCCACAATAACTTCCGAAGCAATGGTTGCTTTAAAAGCAGATATGGGTGTGCCCTGGGAGAAGATGAAAACAATGGCCAGGTAATACAAACTGCAGGCTTCATCTGTTTCCTAAAATGTATTAAAAAACAGTCGAGTAAATAAATTATTATTTCAGGTGGTTGAAGACTTTCAACGTTCAACCAGCTTCACAAGCCAGGCAAAGGCAAGTTACAAAAAACTAGTACGGTGAAGACTTAAAAGTTGAAGTTGCCCCATTCCGCTTTGAATCTAAGGACCAGAAAGGACTATATATAATTCAACCTGCTCCTCGGTGTTATGTCGATGATTAGCCAACACACTTTTATGAACATATGGACAAACTGGCTGAGTAAGTTTTCTTAGAAAAAAACATAAAAAACAGCTGGCTGTTGTGATATAACTTGTCTAATGACGGCTGGTTAGTTATTATAGAGGTTGTAACCCTCTGAAGATTCTGCATAATAGCAAAACCCTCCCTTTTAACAAGGATTATCTTGGAAAAAATACATTGACCATTAAACAGGACGCGTGGTAAACAGTGGTAAAGCACAAAACACTAATAAGAAAACATAAAAAGACAACAAACAAAACAATTAGGCAATTCAAACTGAATTAATAGGCACACGTAACATAAATAAAACTTATTATGACGAAACTATCCTTAAACGGATAAATCTTAGAATAATTCCTAACGGAACAAATGTAAACTAAAGCAGGCAACCATCTGTGCGCCAGGACTTGTGAATCTGGCTGTAGCTTTACACGTGTTAAGGGCGCCCAACACTCAGCCTTACACAGATCATTGCTGCGGTGGGTCAGCCTAATGACAGTGCCAGCACGTCATGACTGGGGTGATGTGCGTGGGCGTCAAACCGCGACGACAAGATAAGAATATCAAACCCACTTGCAAAGCTTCTAAAATGACTCAGGGCAGCAGGATCATCAATCTTGAAGGCAAAGTGAGCAAACTCTGCCTCCCTACTGGACTGGGGTAACAAGTCGGACCGTCAAACCCAAAGACAAGACAAAAAGTCTAGCTCCCTTGCTATGCTTCTTACAGGATCTCAAGAGAGAGAGAAGGGAGTGAGCAAACTCCTATATCACGTTAAACTAACCGGCCAAGGATCAGCTGGGGTAAATTGGAACCGCTAGGGAAATTTATTCCCTCCCCCAATTTGTTTTTATGGCATGGAAAAAACGTTAAGTCCTGGTAAGAAATAGTATATAACAGGATGAATTGTTCAACGCAAACGGACTGATACCGTAAGAAATTCAATGAAATGTAGTTTTGGAAACTGTCTTCACTTCTTCAGCGCGCGCTAATGGATAGGATTGGTACCACAGTGAAAAATGAGATATTCATCTTAACTTTTAAATAAAGCGTTAGCACGGCGCCCAATCTAGCTGCGGAGTTCAAGCAGTTGTTGAGATGAATTCACTTCTGAAACGCAGCGGTCGTTGCACTTGAGACAATTGTTTCGTTGATCTTTAAGAAACGCCCAGTAATGTCCTGCTTTTAAGGTACCTGAATGGTTAATGGTGGCGACTAATCTGTACTTGTTGCTAAAAGAAATTTCATCAGTAGGGTGAGAAAGCTCACCGATCTTGCATCTTTGAAAGAGGAACCATTAACTGAGGCATACCTAAGTAACTGAACAACGAGGATATCGCCACACCTGGAAATTTGTGTTTCAGTTGTGCTCTCCTGGTGTGATGAACAGTGGGGGCAAAACCACCTGTCGTCGCCTACAAGCTGTTGCGACTGCGAAATTTCCTTGAAAGAGTCCCCTATTGACTTGCATGTTGGCAAAGTAAGAATTGTCTCCTTTTGTTCTTTAGAAGAGGAACACAAACAAGTGTTACAAGATGTTGTTGTTGTTAGACTAACAGAGAGAAGATTGCTAACCAAGGAAGAAGATCCAATTAGTTCGTCAATGACTACATGGAACGTCTCAGGGACGTCTTGCTGATTGTTGTAATGAAGTTGTAAATTTTTACAATTTAGAAATTTCATGCTGCTAGAAAGACCAGCCTTCAGAGATGAAATTCATCTAAAGATAGAAGGTGACCATGGCGGTGGTTCTTTCAAAATGTCATATCAACCATGTAGTGTCACTAAACCAAACAGTAAAGACAATACCGTTCTTTTCAGTGCTTTCGAGACCAAAGATTCTTCAACTAACCTGAAAGTTGGATTATCAAAATTCAAGGCACAAGTTGATATTCTTCAGAAAGCAACATGGCAGTACGTCATATATTTTGTAGTAAAAAAGCCGCTGGCAAATATCTCAAAAAATGTAGTCAAAAATAAATATAGAGGTCAACAAATCAAATAGCTAGGTGGAGATTTTGTCCAATATTAAGAGTATTTGTATATATGCTTTCTATGAGAAACTTTATCATATATTTCTTCCAATAAGAACATTTGAAGCTGAATTTATTTATTTTTTTAAAAAAAGCAGATCTAGCCTCGGCTAAAATTTACACATTATTATAAAAATTGTAGGTAAGAGTATGTTTTGTTTTCACAAAATTAACTTTCTTTTAGGGGAAGAAATATACGTGTATTTTTTGGGAGATTATGCTTTTCTCTGTACAGCATATGTAATCACAGGAGCATCAGGTACATTGATAGGAAAAAGCAATGTAAGAGAAAATGTCCTAAATTTCATATTGACAAGGCCTTGCCAGAATTAAAACATTTCCCCATACATTGTTTTTTTAATAACTGTGAAATCCTGGTAAAATATCTATATTATAATACTCGTATATGTCTGTCACGCAAAATGGTAATCACACGGAATAAAGGACGGGCAAACTTATGTATTTATCCACAGGCCACTGAATTTTGTAAACTAATATAATTTTTATCAACAGGACGACATTGCTGTTTATTTTGTACAATTACAAAGGAAGATATACAAAAGCCTGTTAAGGATCAAGGTAAAAATGATTGCCACTAGCATAGCTGTGAAGAATGCATAATATTTTCTAACCTGATGGATTAATCAGTAATTTATATAAAACGGGAAATAATTTTATATTTTAGGCCCATTTGCACAAAGGACATTGGAATCCTTGGCAAATGACCTTAAAAGGTTCAGAGATAGTGGAGGAAACATAAAAAATGCCCAAAATTTTAACAATGTGATAAAGATGTTATGTTCAACATTCCTATTGACCAAGTAAGTATTTACTCACAGTACTTAAAACAGATTATGATTGTAAATACCAAATCATACAAATATCATATGTGTATCATTGCCATTCCAGTGCTTCATATTTCTCTGAGGACATACCTAAAATTCTTCACAATGTTGGAAGATGAATGTAATTTGTTGGACATTAGAACAGCTGCATCTAAACAAATAGAAGATACATGTGATATAGATAGGCTGGTTGAAACTAGGCAAAAATAGACAATTTGCGAGGATTATGAGGAGAAAATTGGTCTTATACATGATGCAATCGAAACTGCAATTATTAAAGAACCACACAACGAGAGTGAGATTAGATCCAGGGTGAGCAAGAGTAGTACAATTTGAATTTACATAGTTCATAAAAATATTGTAATTGATAAGGAACTTAATTCTTTAAATTTTGTTATATATTTAACAACAGTTACTTTTCTTGATAGTTGAAGGAGATTGATGCTTTAGAAAATGGCTCCTTTAAAATTGAAAAGGGGGATGATAAAAGGCTCGATGAAACCTTAAAAAAGCCAAATACAAGTTGTTGTTTCATAAATATAGTATGTGCCACAACGCAATGAATTCTTGTCAAGATTTCAACGACAAAAAAATTATCGTCCTTAGTTAATTAATAAATAGTATTGATAAATCCTGCTTTTTGAAGTATGGTCTATTTTTCGTGTTTCATACTAACTAGATAACAGTACAACATCAAATCCTTGATAGCTATCAAGGATTTGATGTTGTACTTAGGGACAAAATTTCCGAAGGTATCTGTGACTCCAAAACTTCACTTACTGGAAAAACATGTTGTTGGATTTATTCAGAAGTGGGGTGTTGGACTTTGTCTACTTCGCGGGCTGGGTGGTGAAAGTATTCATGCTGATTTCAACACTCTTCGACGCACCTGTTGCATGATGAAGCACGACAGCAAAAGGTTGCTTAAAATTATGAAGGAACATCACTTGCAAGAAGCACAGGGAGTAAGGCCCATAATTAAAAGAAGGAAATTCAAAATGGAGGTTCAAAATGGTTGCGCGCAGCTTTTTTCGCAAAATCCAAGAAAAACGTAGAGCCCGGAGTATTTTTTAGATTTCGGTCCGGTGTCCCTATTAAATTCTTAAACCAATCAGAATCCACAAAAGTTAATATAAACGAATCACTGGGTAGAAAATTTTCCGCGGTAATTGTTAACATTTTTTACGGTACGGTTTAAGAAAGAAACACAAAACAGACAGACGAACAAGAAGTTGAAAGCAAGTGAATGCCAGGAAAGTTTCTGAATTAAGAAAGTTTCTGATTTATTTCTAAATTTTAATTTTTTCTCCTTTCTACATGTGAGAAGACAATTTTCTTGTGTTCTTCGTAGACTTACTTCGGTTTCTTTTTTTATTTAGCTGGCTAGATAGACTAATTATTTTAAGAACACTGTCGCTGCTCTAGCCACATCACTTATTACATTTTATTTGTTTTGAATTTTGTTACTTATTTACAAAGGAACTACACGTAGCTAATCATGAATGTTCCTCCTCCAAAAAAAATTCTAATTTAACATGACTAGGCAAATATCCCACCTGAAATTGCAAATGATAATGTTGATGTTCAGCATAATTATGCACATCGTCTACTACGCCTACAAAATCATGTAGATGTTAGTGGTGCTCGAAGAAGGGACCATGTTGAAAGACAAAAGCAACATCATGTTCAGCAGGTAATGGAAAGGAGAGCCAATGAGACTGTTGAAGAGGCTGACCAATGTAGGCAAGACAATGCTTTGCGACAAAATGTAAGACAAATTTTGTACAGGCAAATGCACGCGTAGAGCAGACCTTTTGCGTCATCGAGCTAGGCCTCCGCCATTTTTAAATTTAGCTAGGATTAACAATGTTTTACCTCCTACACATTTTGCAGGTGAGTTTAATATTGTATGTGAGCATTGTGGAGCTATTAATTTTAATAATGAAAATCATTTTAAGTGTTGTCATAATGGCAAAGTGGCCCTGCCTGCTATATTACAATTTCCTGCTGAAATACGTGAATTGTTAAGCAACGACTCTGCCCAAGCTAAACAGTTTCGTAAGTATATCAGAGTATACAATAATGCATTTAGTTTTGCTTCTTTGTCAGCAAACATTCGACCACCGCCAGGTCACGGACCGCCCTGTTTTAGAATATGTGGTCAATTATTTCACAGGTATGATGCTTTATTACCTGCTCAAAATGAAATACCTAATTTTAGCCAATAGTATATTGTAGAGGCTGCAGCTGCCTTAAACATTGAGAATCTAACACATGCACATTGTAATCGTGAAACAATGCAGATAATTCAAGATGTTCTTAACAGGGATTCTCCATATGCTGCAGCTTATAGAAATATGGCTGAAGTGGAACGTGAAGAAACAGCCAGAGCAGCAGCGGAAAACAGACTTCTGTTGTAAGTATGGTAATGCGCGAGGGTAATGATCGTAGAAGGTATAATGCACCCTTGCATCAGGAAGTTGCTGCCATCTTTTTTGGTAATGATGGAGCACCTCCTGCTGCAAGAGATATCGTTGTTTATCCACGTAATCAACCTTTGCGTCAAATTTCTTATACATCATGCAATATTGATCCTATGATGTATCCCATATTATTTCCACGTGGTGAGCCTGGTTGGGACCAAAACGTGGCGCATGTCAGGGAGCATGCGACTGCAGTTAGAAATAGGCTTACCCAGTTAGAATATTATATTTACCGAATTGCTATAAGGAGAGAATTTTCTGCCCTTCGTTTAGCAGGTAACTTATTTCAGAAATTTTAGTAGATGCATATGTAAAAGTTGAAGTCCAACGGCTTGCATTTATTCGCCGTAATCAAAACCAGCTTCGAGCAGAGTCCTACCAAGGACTTCTGGATTACCTCCAAAATGCTGTAGTTCAACGTAACTTACATGCGGGTAATGTTGTTGCCTTGCCTTCTTTTTTTTCCGGCTCACCCCGTAACATGCATCAGTTGTACCTTGATGCAATGGCCTTGGTTTCGAAGAAAGGTAAGCCGGATTTGTTCCTGACTTTTACTTGCAATCCAAAATGGCCAGAAAGTGTTACTAATTTGTTACCTGGTCAATCTGCTTCTGATAGACCAGATTTGGTTAATTGTTTTGAAAAAAAATTTAAAAGACGGCGTATTAGGTGTTCTGTGTGCACATGTAGATGTTATTGAACTTCAGAAAACAGGTTTACTGCATGTTCATATGCTTTTACATCTACACAATGAGTTTAAGTTACGAAATGCTGATGATATTGACTCATTAATTTGTGCACAGATTTCCGATGAAAACCAAGATGCTGAATTGTATGATATAATAAAGTCATGTATGGTCCATGGGCCGTATGGCCACCTTAGTAATACATCTCCATGGATGAAAGAGGTGAGTGTACTAAGCATTTTCCTAAGCAGTTTAACCGTTATCAATGTAGACGGATGTCCAATGTATCATCGCCCTGATAATGGAAGAACTGCAAGAATTCGCAATTTGGATTTTGATAATACGTGGGTAATGCCTTATAACCCTTTCCTATGCAAAAAATACATGGCACATATTAACTTGGAAGCGTGTGTATCAATAAAAAGTGTTAAGTATTTGTATAAATATATTTACAAAGGTTATGATACTGCACACATAGAAATTAACGAGTGCATCGATCATGATGAAGTAACAACATTCTTAGATGCTAGATATGTATATGCACCTGAAGCAACTTGGCGTCTCTGTGAATTTCCTATGCATACTCAGAGTCATTCCATCATAAGACTTCCTGTTCACCTTCCAAATCACCAACAGGTGTTTTTTAGGGAAGGCAATGAGGCTGTAGCTGCTGAGAGAGCTGAAAATTCTAAGACAATATTAACAGCCTGATTTCAGTTAAATCAGCAGGACGAGCATGCTCAACAATTTTTGTACACTGAAATACCTTACCACTTTGTATTTCGGAATATACAACAACAAAACCGGTGGGTAGTTAAGCAACGCGGTGCTGAAAAGATAGTAAGTAGAATGTATAACGCCAGCATCCGCGAAGGTGAAAGGTATTTTTTGCGTGTTCTTTTAGTGCATGTCTCTGGTGCTACTTCTTTTGACTACTTAAGACATTTTGAAGAAACATGTTATGTTTCTTATAGGGATGCATGCTCAGCACGAGGATTGTTGTCTGATGACAATCCTTGGATTCGCACTATGAATGAGTTAGTGGAATATGCTTCTCCATCTCAAATAAGAAAAGCATTTTCTTTTATATTGATTCACGGTGAACCAAATAACCCGCATGAATTGTGGGAGACCTTTCGTGCTGCCATGATGGACGATTTCTTACGTCACCACCCTGAAATACAAGCTGAATAAATGGTACTAGGTAAAATTAAAGGTGTTATTTGGCAATTTGGTAAAAATCTTACTGGTTTTGTTCTTCCTGCTTTGCAGGAAGCTTTGCTTGATGAATTGCCAAATGTCGAAAAAATGAGACAAGACGCTCTAAATATCAGGTCTTTGTTGAATGCAGAACAACTTGCTGTAGCAGATTCCTTTCTGAATGCTTTGACTAATAATAACAATAATTTTACAAATATGTCTTTCCTAGATGGGCCAGGTGGTACAGGTAAAACGTTTACGTATAATTATTTTATTATGGAAGTTATTGCAAGAAATTCGTGTGTTGCTACTTGTGCATGGACAGGTATTGCTGCCACATTATTGCAGAATGGTAAGACTGTCCACTCACTTTTCAAGTTACCAGTCCCTGTCTTAGATGGCTCTACATGTAATGTTAAACACAATAGTGACCATGCAGCATTTTTAAGAAGGCAACATATCATTATATTTGTTGAAGCCAGTATGATACCTATATATCTTCTTGAAGCGATTGACAACATGTTTAGGGATTTATGTAATAGTAACATTCCTTTTGCTGGTAAAGTTATTGTTTTAGGAGGGGATTTCCGCCAAGTACTTCCGGTTGTAAAGAGAGCTGAACAAGCACAAATTGTAGAAGTCTGCTTGAAGAGTTCCACTCTATGGCCCTTGACTAGTATTTTTCACCTTCATACTAACACGATAGCTGGAGAAGGAGAAGAAGTGTTTTCAGAATTTCTCTTAAACCTTGGTGGAGGTCTCTTGCCACAAGGGGCAGATGATCCATACAAAGATTGTATTGAAATTCCCAATGAATGTGTTTTACAATCTAATGAAAATATTGTCACCTCTATTTTTAGGCAATTTGATGAGTTGCGTTTTTCGGAGTGTGTCATCTTAACTCCAACCAAATGAAGAAGCGTTGGAGATTAATGAACACATTTTGGATCAAATTCCTGGCGATACCAATACGTACTACAGTGTTGATTTTGTTGTGTCAGACGACCAGGAGGAAATTGATTTATATCCATTAATTCCTTAACACCAAGTGGTATGCCACCACACCGCTTCAACGTAACAGTCGGATGTGTCATAATGCTTTTGAGGAATCTGTCTCTCAATGATGGTCTTTGCAATGTTACAAGGCTAATCGTTCGTAACCTGCATGTCAATGTTATTGACTGTGAAATTGTTACAGGTATTCGTAGAGGTGATCGTGTTTTAATTCCAAGAGTTTCCCTCTGCCCAAATGATACGAATCTACCCTTTCAAATTAAGTGGACACAGTTTCCTTTAAGATTGTCTTAGAAGAAAATAATTTACAAAAAGGTGGCTAGCCATCGTAATGATGAACTCAACCTGTTAGGCCTTTGGAAACAAGCTAGAGGTTGTACTCCTCTAGAGAAAATGCCTCTAAAAGCATAATTCTCTATACGTAAGTACCCTGGATGTCACCTCGAAGAGGTCCGCGGACGGTCATCAGCAGAAACTAGACATCCCTATCTTCCTACAGTAAACTTTAACCGTTTTCTGTTCAACTTTGCTATTCTTTGTATTTAATTCAGGTAATAATCAAGACAGTTACAGTCATCTGTTAAAATTGTTGTTAATATAACTATCAAAATTATGGAATATGTGAACAAGAGATAAATAACTTATCCTAAGATTACTAAAATGAGCATTGTATCATAAACCACATAGCATATCAGACCTTAACATTACACAAACCCTACCACACTTTGTGCACTTGTGTAGAGCGCCACCTACTACACCAACAAACATTGGCGGAGCGCAACCAACCGCCACAGTAAAAATATCTGATAATGCAAAGACTAATCCCAAAATACAATGTTCAAAATGACATAACCATGTAGAAATATCCAGCAATGTATTATGAACCTAGCACAACTCTGCCACAGTTTATGCTCTAGTGTAGAGTGCCAAACTACACTTCCAACGAACTAACGGAGCGCTACCAACCGTCACAATCTTAACTATCAATACAACGACATACATTTCAAGCGACAAAATTCGGAAAAGAGAACATATTTTTATTTTTTATTTTTACTATTTTACTATTTTTATTTTTTATTTATTTAAAAACACTTTAATTATATCAACACCCCCAATCCTATCCAACCTAGTATATCAGTAGTTTCGAACCCTTTCACTGAACTAGCTGATATACTTAGAAGCTGAGCGGGTTCACCTTAACTAAGGTCCCTGTAAGGGCCATCAGCAGTGACTCAGCCTCTCTTTCTTTCACTTAAACCTGGGTGTAATATTACCTTTTTATATATTCAGTGGACTTTCACTACCTGATTAAAGAAATATCTAGAGTTAAGTGCAAATCTTTTAAGTATGTCATGACGACCATACATTTTGTTAAGCACTTTATGAACCTTATCCAACTTGGCACCTTGTTGAAACATCCTTTGTAATAAGTTCTGGGTGGAATTAACGAAGTCAGTTTTTTTGGAAGTAGCTCGGCCGATTCTGAGGATTTCAGCTCCAATTGACGAATAAAACATACTTGATGGTATGTTACTGCTTTTGTACGGCATTCGCACAATTGAGAATGGAAATCCATCTCTTTTATCAAACAGACTTAAAGAAAATTGTCTGTGGAGTGAAGTAAATGTAAGTGGAGTCGTTACTCTCCAAAGACAAGATCATGTGTGATCAAACCCCCCTGCTAATAATTTTTTTTGACTGGGGTAATAATCAAGATAAGTTATGGAGATCTAATGGTACAACAAAAGAATGACATCTAGCTACGATAGAATATATCAAAGTATGATGTCAGTTTAAACTAATCAGTCGACACAATCTATAAATGTAAGCAAGCAATACACAATAACCTTTAACAATGTGCATAAATCCTCTCACGGTTCATGTACCCATGTGAAGTGCCACAGTCTTCACACACCTCTGTTAGCAAGTGGAACGCCACCAACCGCTATCAATCATTATGTTAATGTGTACACGACACGTATAATTTACAGATTTTTAAAAGACATTATCATATTTTTATTAACATTTTCATATTTTATATTTTTTTTGTATTTTACTATTTTGTTTAACGACAAATCGAGAGAAATGTGGTATTTCAATGGCGTCAGAACTTGTAACTCTGACTGTAACCTTAAAAATGTTTTTAAAAAATGGTATACCAACACTCAGCCTTCCCATTGAATTCCACTTAAAAATTATTAACTAGGTTCAGCGGGACCGTTAACCCCGTAGGAAAACAAAGTTACCCACCCTGCTGTAATGAATATACTGTTCCATAAAGTTTACCATTGAGTATAGATGTGGCAAAGTGCTTTGCATTAGTTCCAAACTTCCCTAAAACACTATTTCTTCCGTAGTCGGCATTGACCATAAATAAAAGTCAGGTCAACTTTTGAGAAGGTTGGTATATACTTGGGTAGACCTTGTTTTAGCCATGGACAATTGTATGTTGCACGGTCATTTGCTGCAGTAAAGGTAGAGGTTGTCAGTACTTATCAACAAGGTTATGTAGGGAATAAATGTTTCACAAAGAATGTTGTTTTTCCACAAGTGTTGTAAATATTTTAATTGTCTATTACTGATACAATGTTTGACAGCAAGTTACTGTTTACCTCTTAAAAGGTATGTGGGCTGTCCTGCAGCAAGTTATTGTGTACCTCTTTAAAGGTATATTTGCCATGTTCAGCAATTTTCCAGTTCAAATTAATTGCCCTGTTCAAATTAATTGTTAAAAAAACAGTTCTACTCACTACTTCACCATGTTGTTTTTTGTCATTACTGTGTTTGTGCCACTTTTGTGAATGTGTTTAATTAGCTGAGTGTTTTATAGGGCGGGAGCAAATTCCTGTGGCTTACCTTCTCGTGGTGCACCCTGTTACGTATTTTCAATTTTAATTTATTAGTACACTAAAATTCAGAAAATTATTATAATGTTCCCGCCTTTTTCAAAACAAAGCCAATAGATGTGTTCAGGTAGGTACTGTGTAGCACATTTTGTGTTTACTTATCTTTTATTTACATGTTTATGTTTATATTTTTATCAAGCATTATGTTCTTATATACTTTTTTTTTAATCAAAAAAATTTTTTTAAGAATTACACAACAGCCTTTTTGTGAATCTTTCTTAAAAGATAACCACAAAATGTTATTACCTCAAGTTTCATAGATTACTGAAATTTATATATATACATAATTGCCCATAAATCTTTAAGTTCTGTACTAAGGTCATTCTGTCTGTTGTGTACGAATAAAGTAATGTTGAAAATGCAAACTAAAAGCCACGGTTAAAATATGTTTAATACTTTTTTACTTCAATTAAAAAATACAACAATTTTGTGTACTTGCAAAAAACGAAGACAAAAACGGGGGTATAAAACCATGTTTTTGCTGCACTACTGCTGAATTGGAAAACATGATCACTACTCACCCTCTACTTTTTTCCTTTTAGTTAAACAATACAAAATTATAATGGCGGAATACATCAAAGAGGATATTGTGGTGGAGAAAAGTGTCAAAGAGGGCGTGGTCCAGGAGGGACGTGTAAATTAAAGTTTACAGAAGAGGAACATGTTGTAGAGAAAGGTGGTTGTACAGATGTAGGTAATCCATTGTAACCATACATGAAAAAATTTTAAAAATCTATGTTACAGTTTATTCTTACTGTCACATCATTTTATTTTTAGGAACTAACCTATACTCGGTACAAGGAGTACCGAAATGTACATAAAGGGCCGGTTTCCAACCGGTCCTACCAATTTTGGAAAAAAAATGGTGGGAAGTCTTTCCCACCATTTTGGGAAGTTTTTCTCACCATTTTCGTCGAAAGACGGTTTCGAATGAAAAAAAACCCTCCAAAAAATCGAAAATAAATAAAAAATAAAGACAATACCAAAATTATATACAAAAGTTTAAGGTGATGAAAGGGCCTTAACTAATTAAAATACGTTTAAAAAATAATTTTTTGAAAATCAACATAAAGTTAACAAGAACACGGAAAGAAGAACAAGAACACAGAAATTATTTATTTTGAAATACGTACTTTTTTCAAATATGCTCCTTTCTTCACCTTATACTTTCTAAGATTTAAGTAATAAACAGTTCCTTCTAAATTTTCTTATAGTTAATATAGTTAGTTTATATATAGTTAGTTAGTATTTTGTTTTAACTCCCTTAGATTTAGTAAACAATTTTGCCAGCATTTAAATAATTCTACATAATAGTTTGCAATGCTCACTTTTCCTGGTTTAATAGTTAATTTTAAAAACATTATAGTCAACAAAACTTTGTAGTGCGTTGCCTGTTTACGGATTTTAAGTTTGTCTAAAACGTTCAGTTATTGTGTATAGTACACAAAAAATATACCATATTTTTTCCCCTGCTACATGCCTAAGTTTGTGCATCACTAAGCATGAATTTAATGCTTCGGTTCAAAGCTGGCTACAATGAGGTTAAAGATTATCCAATACTTTGGCCTTTGGATAACCTTTCGGCAAAACTGACACCCGTGTAGGAAGCAGTTAATACGAACACTATAAAATGTTCAGGGGAGCAGCAAGCCTGAACCTGTTATATTTTTATATTATCATCGTGTTAATTATTTTCTTTTTTCTAGAAAGCTTAAAAAACAGAATAAATGAACTTTTATCTTGGAAACTTTATTCCTGATCTACATTAAGGTAAGGTTTTATTTATTTCGCGTATTTTTCTTCTTTATATGTCTCTCAGGCGTTATCTTTACTAAAAGCCGCATGTCTACCTCCACCTAAGCCACCAGTAATCAATACTTGATTACTGGTGGCTTACTCCGGCGTTTACATAGTACATAAAAATATTGTATTTGATATGGAACTTAATTCTTTAAATTACGTTATATATTTAACAACAGTTACTTTTCTTGATAGTTGAAGGAGATTGATGTTTTAGAAAATGGCTACTTTAAACTTGAAATTGGGGATGGTATGCTAGTAAAAAAGCTCGATGAAACCTTAAAAAAGCCAAATACAAGTTTTTGTTTCATAAATATAGTATGTGCCACAACGCAATAAATTCTTGTCAAGATTTCAACAAAAAAAATTCATCATCTTTAGGTAATTAATTAACTAGCGTTGATAAATCCTGCTTTTGAAGTATGTTGTCTGCTGAAAATTTCCTAATTTTCTAAAATTTAATTGACTATTTTTCGTGTTTCATACTAACTAGATAAAACTATCAAGGATTTGGCCCGGTGTCTTCAGGAAGAGAGATTCTCAGGTTGAAAAACGTGCAATCAAAATTCGGGAAAACTTCACTTACTGGAAAAACATGTTGTTGGATTTATTGAGAAGTGGGGTGTTGGACTTGGTCTATATAGCGAGTTGGGTGGTGAAAGTATTCATGCTGATTTCAACACTCTTCGACGCACCTGTTGCATGTTGAAGAAGGACAGCAAAAGGTTGCTTAAAATTATGAAGGAACATCACTTGCGTGAAGCACAGGGAATAAGGCCCATAATTAAAAAAGGGAAAATTGTGCAGGAATAAATTATTTAGTAGTTGGATATCAGACATATTAGATAGCAGTTACTAGGTTATAGTTATTAAAGTTATTTTAGAGTAAAAATTTCCACAAGGCAGATGTAAAAACGTAATAGCATAGCTACTCGGCTACAAATTTAACGAGATGTAATGACAGTGAAGATAGCTATGAGAACATCCTAAAGGTTTAATCCAGCTTTTTAAACTTTAGCTATAGTTGTTATGTAAATAAAAAACGAGTATAGTGCAGTAAATACCTTAACACAGGTACAAAAGGACGTCTTTAAAATGCTCAGCTTTGACTATCCATAAACTCAACAAGAAAAGTGTCCATCACTCAAAGTAACTTACATTGGTTCCTTTAGCCGTTTAACTGCCCAGCAAAACCCAGATGACTGCAGACATATCCGGCCGAGGTTTGATTTGAAGCCATTTATTCCAGGAATTGAAATTTTCCCGAATTTTTATTGCACATTTTTCAACCTGAGAATCTCTCTTCCTGAAGACACCGGGCCTTTTTGCTCAGTTTCTTCGAAAAAATGTTCCGCGGCGTGCTCAAAAACATGAATGTCCGCCCGTGAACTACCGTGACCTGGGACCAATTTGGGTAAGTTTCCCAAACCTGGGTCCCCGAATCCGTGTCTTATATCTCTGCAATTGTTTGTCAAACGTACATAATTATATACATTTTCTTGATCAGCGTTTCTAGATCTATACTGTGAAGGCAACAGGTATACAAATTTCTAAAAAAAATAGTTGTGTTCTGACGGGTCTTTGCTGACGTCAGCAAAATTTTAAAACCCTTATACCTCATTAACCGTTTATTAAAAGCACATTATTATATACATTTTCTTGATCAGTGCTTTAAGCTCTACACAATAGAGGCAACGTGAAAACAAGGTTTTAAATTTTTTTATGCATCAGTTATTGACGTCATCAAAATTCAAATTATCGACTAGTATAAAATATTGACGTTAAATTAATGTTATTGACGTCGCGCCGTAACGTCAGAATAGTTAACATTTGAGACATAACTTTTTCGGCAACATCAATAAAAAATTAACACATCCACTTTGCCTGTCACAGACACACGAACTCTCCGTATTAATATAAAAGATTTGCATAGATAAATCAACTTATCTTAGTTGAAAAGGTAGATGGTTTACCTATGTATGTATGAAGAAATAATGCTTATAGATTAAAAAATTACGTTGTGTGCCCAAAGCCCTCTATGTTCTGACTAACAAACGATGTTTGAATTTTCAGAAAAGTATTAAAAAAATCTTTGCAAGCATCAACACTCATAAAAAACATTACTGCGATAGAAAAAGAAAAGCAAAAGGAAGAAGATATGCTGGAACCTCTGATTGATGTATGTTTATTATGTTTTTTTTTCACAACTTGGATGTGAATGCTATAAGTTGTTTCTGTTTTTATGTATATGACTACTATAGGTCTTTGGATCATTTCTCTCTGCCTCTGCGCACTGCTCACCTCTTTCAGTAAGTGTTTGCATTCACACAACAATTGTCCACAGAGGTGCTGGCAGTATAGATCTTGCTGTCAGTCAAGCGATCAACTTCCAATGATCTTATGGTTATATGGAAGACAGCTATGGGCAGCTGATGAGCCAAAATGCGAGCAATATGCGTCCTGTTCTGCTGAGATCTCACCTCAGGTGAAAGTGGAAGCATGCATGATGACTTGTAACATAGATATAAGGTCATATGTTGATTACATGCAACAGTATTGTCATTGATAGAATGTGTTTTGTCAATATACTAGTTATTGCATGATGACAAGAAAAATGTTAGCAGTATATTTCACCATTCTTGGGCGAGTGAAATATATGAGAACATGGAAAAGACAAAAAAGTGCGATAAATTGTATATCGTATATTTTTTGTTAAATCATCTACTTTGATGGACTCAGAGGAACACTGTTCATATACACTTGCTCTGATTTACATCTTCCTTGTTTCAAAAGCCAATAAAATGCGCGCAAATTAATTTATAAAAATCATAATCACACATTTGATAAAATTAGCTTTTACCATAACTTGCGTATATTTGAATGAAAACTTTGAATTACAGACAATAATAACAACATGCAGGGGCTGCATAAACTATATCGCATGTCAATGTCAATTACACATCACTGCAACAATATATTTTTAATTTATTAACGGAGTCATTTCACAAAACCTATAAATTGATTTACAGCTGTTCCTGGTGTTAGGGAAATGATGCATGGCTAGGATACTTACTGACTTTTTATATTTATCTATTAGACACCTACATGTGAAATTCGTAGCTCCCATACCTCTGAGAGCCTTTAGCCATTTCTCGGAAATACCACAATTCTCATGAAATCCTTACAATGGGGAAATTCATTAGGATTATTATTCTTAAAACTTGAAAGTCACAGCACAACTTTATTTCGTTGAGAGGAATCATTTCGTCAAAAAAATTCTCAAACACTTCTTTATTTCGCATCAACATATCATTTTACGTTAATTCGCCAGCCGTTAAATCGTCAAATTAAATAATTTTACTCAAGACGTGAGTTCGAATCCACCTGAAGGCAGTTTTTCTAAAAAAAAGATTTGCGTAAAAAAGCTCGTTGATGACGTTGCAATTGACCATGTGGGACATAGTTAGTTAGTTATTCAGTTAGGAGTTGGAAACCAATACTATCCTCGCAGGCGAGATAGTAATAATGCACGCTTTTAAAGACCATGAAACAAGAAAGTTGTTCAGTTTGATTAAAAATTGGCATTTTAAAATGACAATGCAAAGTTTCCAATAGAATAGCATGTGAACAACAAAACAAGAACAGAAATGTATTCTGAATCCACTTATACCATGTAACTGGTTATAAAAGAGATGATAATAAAATTAAGAATACTATTTGACAGAATTTTGGTCTTTAAACATTTTAGCCAAATTTTTAAGGATGTTCAGTTGATGTAAAAAGCATTTCGTGTAGAGTAGCCAATAAAGTTGTGAGAAAAACTCTCATGTTACTTGATTTTATCCTGTGTAATATTTCAGAAATGAATAAAACACTAGCATCCTCTGGAGGTTACAGCTCTTGGCCAGCATTTGCTATAAATAAATGTGCACTAGAAATTTGTACTACATTTTTACAACTCTATAACCTTTTTTGCCATTTTTGCCATCAAGTAATTTATGTTTTCATATCATCATATCATGTCAAGAGAATTCAGTTGTTTATTTATCCTACACAGCCAACTCTCAAAACAGTGGATCTTAAACATATTATAATTGTATGTTTGCCAGATAAATTTAAAAAATTAAAAAAACATTTCGACAAATTATTTATATGCATAAGCTCTTCATTTTATTTAAAACATCTTCAGTGTAGTATAATATTTACAAGTAAAACGTTTAAAAAAGATTTTATACAAAAAGCTAAAAACCAGAGCAATTTGCATCAACGCCCATGAGAGCGATTATGTCATTGTTGCATTTCTCTCTATGTAATCCCATTTCTAAAAAGTTGTAAAGTTTTTGTCTCGATTTGATTGTTAAGGGACGGTCTTTTAATAGCGATTATCGATGCTTCGAGATTTCTTCTTTCACGATAATTCATTGGTGCAGATGAGGGAATACTCCAGACTAACTTGTGATCATTGTTCTCTTGTAAATGTTTTGATGGCTCAGATTTGCCCTTTAACGAGTCGTGTTCGGCCCATCTTATTTCCACGTTTCTGACTGTCTCCCCGACATAGTTCTCACCACAGCTACATTTCCCGAAATATATTTTACACGAGGGGTGAGGATTCGTACTTTTGACTTTAAATAAACTTCTAACCTTTCGTGTTTGCCATTTAATTAAGAGACTGAATTTATCGTTAGTAAAAGCATGAAACTTTTCCATAAACTTTTTGGACAAAGTTTTTTTTTGTTGGCAAAACGGTACAGATACAGAAACAAATCTCTTTGGTAATTCGAATAAATACTCAGGTATAATCATATCATCATGTTCTTTCACATCAAAACTTTTAATAACACTGGCTGTAAAACGTTGAGGAAAACCAGCTTTTTGAATTTCTCAATTACGATTGCTTTCTCCCTTGTAAAATCTGATGCTATATTCTTGGCTCGATGCAGGTCAACATTGACTGCATTTCGTTTGAACTTTTGCGGTATTTTTGGCGTTGATGCAAATTGCTCTGGTTTTTAGCTTTTTGTATAAAATCTTTTTTAAACGTTTTACTTGTAAATATTATACTGCACTGAAGTTGTTTTAAATAAAATGAAAAGCTAATGGATATAAATAATTTGTCGAAATGTTTTTTTAATTTTTTAAATATATTAGATATAAGCAAGCAATATTGATAGTGATTTTCATAATATAAGAGCCTTGAAAGTCTTGTTTTGCAACCTTTTAGTTTCATTTGTGTTAACCGTCCTTTCATTATTGTAGATAGTTATATTTAAAGAAATTAAAACCATGATAGTAAGACAAAAATTGAAGATTCAGAAGAGAAGAAGAAAAGGAAAGTGCAATGTTTGGAAAAATAAAATGACTGCCAAAGCTATTTTGGTTGTTATCAATGTTTCAAATAATGTTCCTGGTACATCTACAACTGTGTTACCTAACACTAGACAAATACACAAAGTTTTTAAGCCAATGGAAAACAAATCAGAAATTCGTCGTTTAACAACATTCTGAAAAATTCTTCAAACTTGACTCAGTCAAATACATTGAAATTAGGATTGCGTAGAGCAAAAGGATTAATTAAAGTACATTATAACAGCATAGTAAATCTGCAGTTACTTTCAAAAGTTTCCATTGCTGCATCTATTTGTGCAAAATGCAAGCGCACAAAAATGCCCGTAGAGGTTTGAACCAAAAGTTGGTACTTATGTGTACATATTGTAATAACGTAACAGAATAAAAGTTACAAAGTGCACGCACAATGATAAACTCGACCAGTTAGGTCTTAAAATTTAAATTCTAGAGGTTTTGCTCCTCTAAAGAATATGCTCATATAAAAGAACACAATTCTTCCTTTTTCCAAGGAGATAATTGGCACAAAAATTGAACAAACAAACAGAGAGAGTAGGACAGGACTTCGGTAAAGGGCACAAGGGTTTCGACTCCATTTTAACGCAAGTGAAAAAAATGCAAGCACAAAAACATATGCCATAAATCTAAAATCTGTTCATGAAAGCTGCCAAGGTTTAGGGCATGCGGGAGAGAGAAAGTTGACAGCGTATATGAATTTACCACCACCTGTTACCCCGAAGCCACATAATCGTATTGTCAAGACTTTAAACTCTTCTTCCCTTGTTATAAGTGAGAACATTATGAAAAAAGCATTGTGAAATCTCTGAGAATTAAGAAGATGAAAATATTGTATTTGTTGACGGAGTAAAAGTAGCACAAGTGGCTGTAAATGTAGATGGGATCTGACAAAAGTGTGGTCATAATTCCAAAATTAGTGTCGTGTTTACTATATAGGTTGCCACTGGTGAAATTTTTGATGCTATTGTTAAATGCTTGTTTTGTCACCAATGTGCAACACAAAACCGTCTACTTGACCATAACGGGTCATCAGGTAGTATGGAAACTAGTGGTGCGACAGAGATTGGTGGTGATAGAGACAGTGATTGCTTTGGTAAAGTAAAAGAAGAATGTTCATAATTAAATAGTAGTTATGATTTAACCAAGGAAGAATGTTTGGGTCATGTTCAAAAGCGTTTGGGGACTGCTCTCCGTGAGTACAAACGTAAGAAACGTGGGATGAAGTTAGTGGATGAAAAAACTGTGGGTGGCAAAAACAGACTCACTGACAATATGATAGACAAAATGCAAAGCTTTTATGGGGAAGCAATTCGTGGCAATAGTGGGGATTTAGCAGTCATTAAAAAGGCAATGTGGGCCATCTATTACCATATTATAAAAACCGAATTACCGCTAAATGAGCAGCACAAATTTCGCCCACGTCACTCTTGGTGTAAATTTTGGAGTACTCAGAACTACAAAGAAGATAACAGCCTACCTACAGTTTTTTCAACTGAACTAAAACCTATATTTACAAGCTCTCTTATGATGATTTGCTGAAGAGATGTCTTAAAGGTATGACACAAAATAAGAACGAATCTGTCAATGGTGTGTTTTGGAGCAAATGTCCGAAAACCAAGTTTTGTGGAAAAACAAAGATTGAACATGCATCGTCAGAAACAATATGTCATTTCAATGCTGGTGTTCTGAAGATGCATTTTTGCAAATACAGTGTAATTCAAGTGTGAGTGCTAATACAATGAGCTCCCTTCAATGTACCGATAAAGAACGAGTGCGCCATGCAGCAAAAAGATCTCTGAAAAGGCTCGACTAGTGCGGAGAAAAAATCAAAGGGGGATAATAATCGTATTCTTATATGGCTGGTTTATTTGGAACCAGCAATGAGCCACAGTTAGAAATAGATATAGGAGTTGAAAAAAGGGTGGTTAAAATTGAATTTATTCATGACAAGGACGTAAAATTATTTATGATGCGTTAAAAAATAAGTGACAGTGATGTGATTTATTGGCTAAATATATATACTTTTTGGGTGCATACATACCTTTTTATTGGATGTTTATAATTTGTTATAGATTAAAGTATTTAGGAAACTTTATTTAAGTTTAGTACCTGGCAGTATGATGTCTTCTTTATATCTGACGTTTTTATTGGCTTATATCGATCACGTAAGCAGGCGCTATTCTTTTAGCGATTGGCTAAAATGTAAACAAAAAAAGTAAACAACCTTTGTGGATAATTGAACGCTATAAAAATGTCCATAGAAAAAATTATGTTGTGAACTAATTAATACAAACTTTTGGGAGTACGATAACATAGATACTTAATCAACAGTCCGTAAAAACGAAATATGCTAAGAAATATAGAAGTAATACCTTCAAGAAGTTTTGTCAAAGCATCAACGAACAACAAGCAGCAGAGACGATTCCTCCAAATGAACTAAACGCTATTTCATGTCAATTTTTCACGAACGTAAAAAAACTTGGATGGTAAAGAATACGAGCCTGATACCTTAACCTCCATACATCGTTCGCTACGAAGATACTTAAATAAATAAAAAGCTGATGGGAATATATTGAATGATCTCGATTTTCGGCAATCACGAAATTTTTAGCTGCTAAGAGAAAACAACTTACAAAGCTTGGATATGGAAATAAACCTAACGGTACTAGGGATTTGAAAGAAGGCGAAGGCGGATTTTTTGGCAAGCATGACGCACACACATTGCAGAAAAGAATGTGGTGGTTGATTTCTGTTAACTTTGGGTTTCGTACTAGTGACGAGGCAAGGAAACTACGATGGGGTGACATTGTATATGAATGTGACCAGGAAAGAGGGGAGTGCATTGTATTAGTTCGCGAGAGAGGTACAAAAACGCGTACTGGAAAATAAAATCAAGAAAAGCGATTTTACAATCCTAGCGCATATGCTACAGATACAGACAGATGTCCTGTTTCCTACTGCAAAGAATTTCGAAACCATAGACCATCAGAAGCACTAAAGCAAAAAGCAGATTACCTAAAAGATACGGTCTGGTACTTGAAAACACATCTGAGTATAAACAAGATTGTAGCATTTCTAAGCAAAATGTATCAAAGCCGTTTTCAAATGTGTCACATCTCGAGTTCTTTAAACAAAGATAAAATAAATTAACACCACTTCCAAATCATCATCAACTATTTCTTCAAAAAAACAAGTTTCGTGCGATGTCTCCACGCTTTCTTCTTTTATTTCTGGTAGTAACTTTAACAATTGCTCGTTCAATTTTACAGCAAAGAAAAACACTCCATCGGCAAAACGGCAATGTTTAGAACTTTCAAAAGAACTATAAGAATTTCTTCAATGTGTTTGAATAGTAGTATTTAATTAAAATTTCTTTTTTTTGTTCATAAAACATTTGCTATTGTCAGAAGACATGGTTTCTGCGTTGTATTCTACTTTTTATCTAAATGCCAATGTTGTAGTAACGTAGACCTACTTCGGCTATAGATCACTTCAATTCCTATGTTTTTATCAGGCTACCAGGTATTAATAACTTATAAACCGTTTAACCGGGGTCTACATGGGAAAACAACAACGTCGGTTGTTTGAACATGAGGTAATATGGACCAAACTGGACCAAATAGTATTCCAAATAAAGTATTGAATATTCTCCTAATAGACATATCTAAAATCTTAATAGCTATATTTAATCTCTCTTTGGAAACAGGTATTTTTCAAAATTAGTTAAAGTAGTCCCCGTCTTCAAAAACAAAGGTTCCCCTTTTGAAGTCACTAACTACAGGCCGATATCTCTTCTTTCCAACATAGATAAAATTTTTGAAAAACTTGTACATTCTAGATTAACATCCTTTCTGAATAAACATAACATAATTACTAACAAACAGTTCGGATTTCGAAGTAAGCATTCCACCTCTCATGCACTTATCAGTCTCACTGAACAAATTCGCTCAGCCCTAGACAAAGGACATTTCTCATGTGGGGTCTTTATTGATCTGCAAAAGGCGTTTGATACTGTAGACCATGCAATTCTTTTATCCAAATTAAATCATTATGGGATTAGAGGTTTGCCTAAGCAATGGTTTAAATCATACCTTCTCAATCGTAACCAGTATGTGTCTATCAATGGCCACAGTTCTAATCTCAAATCTATTCCAAATGGCGTACCACAAGGTTCTGCTCTAGGACCCCTCCTATTCTTACTCTATATCAATGACATCTCTGATGCAGTAATTAACTTGGAAACTTTCCTATTTGCTGATGACACCTGTAGTAGTAGTAGGGGGTCACGATGGGTAGGAAATCGCTCCTTTGACACCTTGACCCCCAAAAACACCGCCTCCACCACCTCCCCCCTCCCTCCACACCTAGCCCTCTCAAAACCGGTAAATCCGACGGCATCCGAAAATAAATCCGATAACAATCCGATTCCGACAAACCCGACAATTCCAGGACATGCGCACAGCTGTCAAGTAATAATGCTGACATCAACAAAAACCAGCGCATGCGCAGTTGAATAAGGTAAGCCCCTTACTCAAAGCTCGACCTTGCTAATTGAAACCGGCCTATAATAAAAGATGAGTTGGTTCAGGAACGCCATTAGCAAACTATACAGCACTGTATCAGCACCGGTAGCAGCAACTCGCGACGCTCTTGCAGATCGAGTACGGAGCGTGCGGGATACAGTTACCTACTATTATAACAAGGCGAAGGAGCAAATCTCGGGAGCGACAACGCTCCATGATGAGGTCCAACAGATCACCATCGAAGATGAATATCAGGGAATCGCCGACCTCAAACACATGTTCGGAGGGGAGAAGGAGCAAGCCACGAACCAGGAGGGGATCGATGATATCCAGAACATATTTGATGAGAGTGACACGCAATTTTTGGAAGAGGGAAGGCGCATCAAGACGTGGCAGTTCAATAAGAACCTCAACCAACCTCTGACGGAGGCTATCATGCAAAAAATCACGCCTCACGTAGACATGCGCGTCAAGGTAGTCTACAGTTTCAGCGGTGACATCTACCGAAGTGGTGGCGACGTGTCGGCTTACCACAAGAGCAAGAGCTCCACGTCACTATCAAGCATGGCGGATATCGAAGCTTTCATGGAAGAATGGGAGATGAAGCGGCTCGATCTGGAAGATACAGAGTTCTGGACCAAAGCCTACTTGCCACCCGACAGAACCATCAAGACCCCCGGAGCATACGAGGGTAAGATTGTCTTCAAGCATGTGCGGGTCAAGATCATCTCCACAAGGGAGCCTCTACTGGGATGCGGCCCTCTTCCGGACTGGCTGGGAGGTAAGAGGTGCATCTACAGCTTTGACAACGATGATGAAAGCACTGACAACCTGTGCTTCTGGAGATGTCTCGCGGTGCACAACCGGGCAGAGCGAAAGAAGCGTGAAAAGTTCCTAACAAGGTCGGCCCTCGCCCTAGCACGCACGTACTACGAGTACTCCAACCTAAAGCGACAAGAGGTACGTGCCACGAAGCTCGTTGACTTTGAGGGTATCGCCAAACGATTCAGAGTCTTTGAACCCAAGACGAACTCCGACAAGGCACCATGGCGGCTAGTTTACGGGCAGAATCAGTACACAGAGAGGCTAGACACGATCAATCTCGGTATGCTGGATGGTCACTGTTTCTATATCAAGGATTTAGACGTACTAGCGCGACATAAATGGGAATGCGAGGCTTGCACCCAAATCTTCACGAAAAGCAACCACCTCACGCGGCACAAGCAGAACGAGTGTGAAGGTGCAAAAACGACGATCATTTGCAAAGGTAAGAAAGTCAAGCGCATGCCGTGCAGGTCCGAGAAGGTCTTTTACAACGAGGGTGGTTACAACAAGGGTGGTTACAGTGACGCGGCATGTCGGTCGGTAGAAGCCATGTCGGAGCAAACCGGAAATCATATACATCATGCACTCTGCGGGCATGGTGGTGAACGCGTGATTCGTGATCTAGGTAAGGAGGTCTACCTTGTAGATGGGTATGACCCACAAACGAAAACAGTCTACGAATATCACGGCTGCAAGTGGCATGGATGTCCCTGTCAACCTAACAGAACCAACGCGGATAAGAATCAGTACTATCTCACTAAGTTCAAGGAGGACCATATCCAAAAACTGGGCTATAACATCGTGACAGCTTGGGAGTGCGAGAACCCTCCGAAAAGTAAGGGGTAACTCAAGAAAGAATTTCGCCCATACCCCCACTACATCGTGTTTGATTTTGAGGCCCTCTTAGCACCTTTACACCAGCGGCAAACAGCAGACCTAACATATCTATCGGAGCATATCCCTGTAAGTGTCGCCATACACGATAGTTTGAGTGAACATCCAACGTTCATCATGCACGAGTATCCCAATGTGTTGGTTAAAAAGTTTGTTGAGCAGCTCGAGCAGAGGCAAGCCCTCATCGTTGAAGAAGTCGAAAGGCTGTACCCGAGACCTGACGACTTTGACATGCTCCCTGCCAAGAAGCAAGAAGCTTGGAACGAGTGGGTGAACCAAGTGGCGGTGATCGGGTTTAACAGCGGAAAGTTCGACATCAACCTGATCAAGCGGTACTTTGTCGAGCGAATTGTCGAAAACGACGACGACGTGAAGCCCGAGAAGATCAAAGTGGCAAAGAAGGATAATGACTACATGTTCCTTACAACCTCGAGATTCAAATTCCTCGACATCAAGAACTTTCTAGCCCCTGGAATGAGCTATGCCGGCTGTTGCAAGTCTCTGGAATGTGGGCTCGAAAAACTCGTGTTCCCTTACGAATGGCTGTCAAGCTATGACAAGCTGAACCATGTCGGCCCCGTCGAGCATGAGGACTTTTATAGTAGTCTTAGCGGTCCCGAAGAGTACCAAACATTCAAAGGAAAGTTCTACAAGCGCGGCTGCGTTACTATGATGGACTGGCTGGCTGACTACAACCTAGCCGATGTGGTACCCTTTGTCGAAGCTGTTGATAAGACGAGACTGCAGTACTACGAGGATGAGATTGACATTCTCAAGGATGCCGTTAGCATACCAGGTGTGTCGATGTACTACGTTCTGAACAAGTCTCTACGTTTACACCCCGAGTTAGAGCTCTACGCACCAGGGGACCCCTGTAAGCACAAGTGTAAAGAAGACTGCTTCAAAGCCCGATGCAAGGCCTGCATTGAAGTCCAAAAAACCTGCGGTGAGTGCACGAGAAACGAGGCCTACGAGCTCTTGCAGACGGGGATGGTCGGCGGCCCCGCGATTGTCTTTTGCAGATACCACGAGAGGGATGTGACAGCTATAAGATCTCACATATATAACGAACCCGGCGAATGCAAGACCATTCTAGGGTATGACGCCAACATGCTCTACCCGAGTACCCTGCTGCAAGATTTCCCTTGCGGGAAGGAAAAGTTGATCAAGATTGCTGAACCGACAGCGGCGCAACAATTGGAGGTGCTAACACGGGGCGTTCTAGATGGCTCACTCTTTGGGTATGCACAAGTCGATATAGAAGTGCCCTCAGAGGTGTATAACAAGTTTAGCGAGATGTCCCCGCTATTCGTGGTCAAGGAGATACCTGACACCCAAATCCCCGAGCATATACACGAGTACTTGACCAAGACAGGGCGGAAACGCGTTCCAGGAACCAAGAAGCTCTTGGGTTTGATGAAAGCTGAAAAGATTCTGTTGTATACTCCCGTGCTAAAGTGATACCTTGAGCACGGGCTAAAAGTCACCGCTTTTTATCAGTTCCTCAAGTACTCTAGAGGTAAGCCCTTCGCGTGGTTCCAAGAAGAGATTGCCGAAGCACGACGACAGGCAGATAAAGACCCCGACAAGCGCATCGCGGGGGATACTGCCAAGTTGAAAGGGAACAGCTTTTATGGGAAAATGATCGAGGACCTGGCAATGCACGCCAATACCACGTTCACGAGAAATGAGAAGGAGGTCGATACAGCAATGAGAAGCCCGTACCTTGAAGACCTTGAAGAGATCGGAGACTCGTACGAGATCCGCAAGGGTAGGCACGGAGTTAGCATAGATAGAGCCTACCAGTGTGGCATTGCCGTCTACCAACTAGCCAAGTTGCGCATGCTGGAATTCTATTATGATTTTCTCGACAAGTACGTGGATCGTCGAGACTTTGAGTACTTGTACACAGATACCGACAGTGCTTATTTTGTCATCTCTGAGGAAGAATTGAGAGATGTCGTTCGCCCTGAATCCCTGCTGGCATACGACACAGACGTGGAGAACTGGCTCGTCACCGACAAGCACTCGAGTCGAACGGGAGGGTTGTTCAAACCTGATGGGTCTAGGATGATTTCTTTGTCGGCAAAGTGCTACTTTGTCGAGGGGTTAGAAGGTACAAAATTCTCATGTAAAGGCATGTCCAAGCGTCAGAACGAAGTAACTTGGTCAAGGTACCTGGGAGCTTTAAAGGGTGATCTAGATACAGCTAAAAATGTAGGTATCAGGGTACACAACCAGGGGATGGTGACGTACGAGCAAAACAAGCTGGGACTCTCGGCGTTCTATGATAAGGTCCTCGAGGATGGTGTACACACGGTGCCTTTAGAATTGTAGGTCGCGTTGAATAGATGTGTTTTTTCTCACAACTTTGAGTCACTCCTCATCAGTATGAAGCGGTAGCAACAAGATCAAACTCATTTGCCTCATCCATTCAAAAATGATAAACACATTTCTGAATAATCAAGAGGTTTTCTGTATGATGCGCAAACGAGCTAACCGGTGATGCGTGAATTTTCACACAGGTAATACTCAAGGTGATACTGAATAGCTATATACGAAACTCGATATATAGTAAAATTGTGGTAGCAGGCTTAGACCTGGCTGAAGGGTACGGATGGGCGGGCGAGACCATGCCTTACCTGGAGGCGGCCGTCTCGCCCCGGTTTCTACCACACTGTGTCAGTCGTGAAAATTTGTGCCAGTCGGTGAAAAATTGTGCCAAAATGCCGGTTAAATGTCAGTGCTAGGAACGGCCTCTGAAAGTGCTCACTTAAGAGGTGGGTTTCGTTAATGCGTAGTACAAGCACGACATTCTGTATAGAGTATAAAGAGCAAGTACGCTAAGCCTGCAAAGCAGGACAGCACTGAAAAACACCTCGGATATGGTGAACCAAAGGCTCACAGAATCAAAAACTCTCTGGGTTCAAACAACAACAACAAAACACCCAGAGGGTTCCCTTGCGAGGGTTTTGTTTTGAAAAATAAACATGCTATGCGAGATATGGCTATGTCTCGCGATAATTCTTCCGTACGTCTTGATCGTGCTCTGCTTTTTGCGTTATAGAAGGATCCTAATAAACATGTCTAAAATCTCGGAAATTTTCGACGAAGTTTACACCCCAGCAGAAGCCTTCGAGCAACGTGAAAAACCCCTCGACAAACGTCAGGCTTTGAAAGATGCTATACGCAAAGGTAAACAGCATCTCCTACCACGCAAATGTACTGAGGGTTTTGTTGACAAGGGCCCCGATGGGGTGATCATGAAGGTTCATGCTGAGTATGTACAGCGTGAAATACAAGAGAAGGGGGAGAAGACGGCCAAGGCATTGTCCTCGCAAGCTATCAGCATGTATACCAAGGCTGTGGGGAGCGTGGTTCAGCTCGACAGTGCCGAGGCTCTATCAAAAGACATCGAGGAAGATCCCATCATCAAAGACTCTATGGCAGGCTTGGGGATCCTCGTGTACTTAGCCTTTGGAAAGTTTTTAGCACCGCTGTTGGTGGCTGCTCACACTGTCAATCACTGTCAACTCACCGCGACCAAGGTGTGTGAAGAGCAGGAGGAGGAGGCTAAGGAGGAAGAGTCGTAGAGGTCTACAAAATTTGTTATAACTCTTATAACAAATGAGTGTAGAACAGACACAAGAAGAGAGAGTCATTACAAAGCCTGTAAAGAACCCTGGGAGAGTTGCGCAAGGTCACAAGTTGGCGGCACTGATGAAGAAGAGGAAGGAAGATCTGAAGCAACAAGAGGGGGCTGTAGAGCCTGCAGTCAAAACCTCTTCTGGAGTGAGTTCTGTGCAGTCAGGCTATCTCTATGGCGCTGGAGGCCTCGTTGCCGTACTCGCCTGTGTAGGAGTTGGGTTCTATATTTTCCGTAAACAGCCGGCTCGCCTGCCTGTCGAAATCCCTGAGCCATCGCCTGGCAGCTCCACAGCAACGCGGAACACAGTTCCAGGAGTACGTGCGCCTCAGCAGCACATGCAAAAGCAAGAGCGTCAACCTGATATCGACATTTTCAAGATGCGATAAGCCTATAATAAATGACAACCAACGTAACACCAAAAGAGAAGGAAATCATCGACATGCTCTACGAGACCGTCGTAGACCTTGGCTTCACATTCGCCTACGCAATGGCGGGGAAGAAATTTTTGGGGATCACTAGTCCCTGAATCAAGATGGACACGAGCGATGCTCTCAAGATGGTGGCCTATTTCTCGGCGGGCAGGGCCAGTCGTGAAATGGCTGTTCAAAAAGGGTGGATCCCGGCGAGTATCGTTCCAAAGCCAAAATAAGTGCCGGCAAGGTTTGCGTCTGCCACGGGGCAAACACAATCAGAAAAAATGACTCTTGACATTGTCAAGGATCCGCATACGGCAATCTTTACAGGCCCAACAAGCTGCGGAAAAACACAGTTTGTTCTAGACCTCCTGGAGAATGAGTACAGGCACCATTTCGACAACATAGTCATCCTGTGCCCTACCCTACGTTGGAACACCACTTACCTTGAAAGGGCATCACTCTGGAAAGACCCCTATGTCTTCCTGATAGACCCCAAAGATCAACTCTTCGAGTGGATTCAGAAACTATCGTCGTTGCTTGCGGGCGAGGAAACGTTGTTTATCGTCGATGATATGATCGCGGACGAGACTCTGGACAAGCGTCGACAGCCTCTGCTCGAGCTCGCCATCAGTGGTAGACACAAGAAGCACAGTCTCTGGCTGTTAACGCAGTCGTATACCGCTTTACCTAAAAATTTGAGGAGGCAGGAAAAGCAGTTGTTCATGTGGTATCCCCATGTCTGATCGGACATGAAATTGATCGACGCAGAGACGAACATGATCTCCGATTGGGAGAATATCAAAGCTGGGTTGAAAAAGTCCAAGCACGCTTGCCTTTGGATCAGACTTGAGCACCCTCGGACCTGGAGGATTTTGAAGTGAGCAAACAAAAAAAACCACACCTCATCGATGATGACGCCAAGAGCGCTTAGCACACGCTTAAAGATACATGGTGGGGGGCCGGCATGCCATGCCGCCCCCCCCGGAAGGCCAAAATTGGCAGAAAAATTACGCTCACAAGTGTCAACTCACCGGTTCGCCCGCTGCGGGCGAACCTGTACTCCTATGGAGCCGCCAGGCGATAAACTGGCCATCCAACTCGAAAAAAAATGCGGCTTGGCGACGCTATAACCGGCCCTGAGGGTGTACTCAGATCTGAGTACACCCAACCAAACACGATTCTACTAACGGAAACCGGCCTTTATTGTTTCCTCCTGAGGTGTGGCAGGCAGGTTTTTGGGGATTGCAAATGTTAAACAGTGCAGCCTCGACAATCAAACGATATCACGACCATTTCGCGTCATGAGATAGGAGTGTCTTCCAAAAAACACCCCCAGTCAGGTATGTGAGGAGACGGGAAAAATCCGCCTATTTTTGTAGATTGATCGAGTCACAAAAAAAAACATACAGTTGCTTTGTCCGGCTGGCGCTTTTAAGGGAACCTAAAACAGTAAGATAACATGTCTTATCAAATTACTCTGTTTAATGCCGTACCTGCTGGTGCCATCGAGACCTTATTTGACAGCCAAAATCAGCCCCTCTTCAAAAGAGCCGACCTTGAGAGATTCCTGTGTATTCCAAATGCTAGGAAGTATGGCCTTGATCCTAGTACGGCTATTTCAAGAGGTGAAATAGGAGGAGGGGGTGTACCCACCCGGTACACCCTGCCAGGTCAAAATAGTCATGATATCTTCGTCACATTAGGAGGGGCCATCGAGATTACTACCAGGTCAAGAAAGCCCAAGGCCGTAGATTTGACAATATGGCTAGCCGGGAAAGGGGTGGAAAAACTACAAGACGAGCTCGTGAAACAGCGTAAGCTAATCGAAGAGCAGAACCAAGCTCTGGCCTTACTCAATGATGCCCTCGAAGACAGGGACCAACAACTTGTGGTGCTGGGGGACGACCTCGAGCAAAGGGACGTGGCCATCGCCAATCTTGAAGACGACCTCGAACAAATGGATGAAGAAATCGTTGAACTACGAGAAAGACACGTCCCTCATCGTTATCCTTATGACAACATGCTATGCGTGGTTAACAAGAATGATCCTCATGAACAACATCCCTACTACATGATCAGATGTCAACGTAGACGGCAGGGTAAGAGCATGGGAATACTGATGACAAATTACCCCAATAGCACTATACTCGGGAGATGTGACGATCCTAACGCGATAAACACCTGGTGTCGGTTTAAGGAGGACATCCTGGGGGCTGCGAACTCTTACAAAAACCATTTCAGCCTGCCCGACGATAATGCGCGTGAGTTGTTCGAAGGAATGTTCGACATTGATATGGCTTAGCCCCGAGATTTTTTTTTTTTGTAGCTCTCACAAGCCACAAAAACAACCCATTTCCCACTCTTTGACCACTTCCCCAGAGGCTTAGAAGCGGAAGAATCGTGAAAGAAAAAGATGGAAGACTATGTACAGAGCCAACAATTTAGAAACTTTTACGATATTCGGGTGCCTGTGCTGCGATGCTGCATCAAGGCAGGATCTGATATTGGTTATTGCTCTACTTGCCTGGAAAATTTTAGATTTAGAAATGGTGAGTACCACGAGGGGTTTAAATATCCAGATGATGACGAGCTTCTAGAGAGAGTAGCATCGGGTGAAAAGCCGTGGGCAACAATTCCAGTATGTGGGATCGATGAGGTGCTCGAGGATGATATTGAATGTCTCGGTCTGCATATCGTCTCGGCTGAGGTGAACAAGTGGGGCATACTCTGCTACGAGTTCATCAAGGATAAGGACTTGAAGCTCTCGGATCTGGCGGACTTGGAGAAAATTGGCGACATACTCAATATTCAAGTCGAGGATAGAGCATTGGTTGACATCATCAACCTTGATAGCGAGCCCGATGTCATCAAGGGCATCGTCTATGGGTACCCGTTCTACACCTTGCATCCTTTGGACTATGTAGTCCGAATGTGACGACCCTGTGGAGGAGATAAACCCTAGATTTTTGTAGCCCCTCGGGCCACAAAAACAGAGTCGCAGACTGCGCTAGCATTTACCACTCTTTGACATGCGCCGGAGGTACTTCAACATCCTAAGATAAACATCAACTCCTCTGACACAAAGCTGCGATCTGGTGCTCCTGCGGAGCCGCTAGGCGATCCACCGTCGAGGTAGTACAACAGACGGGTACCTGTCACGATACGGTCGAGTCTATACGTTTTCTTGCTCCACCAGGCGTCAGTGGCACGTCTTCTCGCATCACCATGCTCCTCCCCAGGTTGCAGCAGGTACAAGTAGAGACCGTCCTCGGGTAACGGCTTTTCCTGCCCGTCAGGACGGAGCCGCAGGCGATCGGATTCTTGCTGATCTTTCGCGAGCGGGACATCTTCAAGCTTGATCGCTTTGTTAGGTTTCATGCCGATCATGGCAGTCTTGGTATTATTGAGACTTTTCACGATAGTGTACAAGTGCTTGACCCATGTGGTACTTTGCTCATCAGAGACCAGCTCTTGCGCATCTTGAGGTTTGAACAGTCTCTGCGCAAGCACCTTGTTGTAAGCCTCCACGAAGGCTGTGAAAGTGTGGTGGTACTTGGTGGTTGCCCGCTTGATCTCCACCCCTTTGCTTTCTAGGAGTTTTGTCACATCTGACTTGAACTCGCTACCATTGTCGCACTGGAATGTCTTGGGATATCGGAGAGGTCCTGGCTTCGCGTAGATGTCCTTGATCATGTCAGCGATTTCGCTGGCTTTCTTGGTTCTCAGGGGCCTAGCTACTTTGTAGCGAGAGGCTACGTCAATGCCCGTCAAAATGTATTTGTACGTATTGCCGTACAGCCTGTCGTGGGGCATGTAGAGCAAGTCAAACTGATGCATTTCATTGGGCTTTGTAATGGTGAAATGAGGGTAGTCGATACGCTTGGGTCCTCGAATATGTCTAAGTCAGAGCAGTTGACGAGTCAGCCAATGAGTCACCTTCTTTTTGGATAGACTACTCTCCTTCGCGAGTAATTTGATGGCTTTCCGTCCAGTCCAGAGATGTTCCGGAGTGTAAAAAATTTGGCTTAGCCTTTCAGCTACTCCTGTGGAGCCGCCAGGCGATTCTTCCTTGGCAACTAGTGATTTTAACATGTCTTTATTATACATGTCAAAAACGTTTTACATATACCTGTATACCACAAAGCCGAGGAGATTTAGGGATCCTACGATGAACGTCAGCTCATCATCTTGCTGTTGTTTGGAGGGTGTGTAAAAATTCTTTAGTTGTGGGGCCTTCTCCTCTGAGGCAATGTAGTACTGGTATAGATCGTCATCCAACTCCTTCAAACTTTCCCCCGCTTGCCTTTTTACTTCTCGTTGCTTGCCGAACCAATCCAATTTAGCCTGCCTATCTCTAATCCACTGTGCTTGAGCAGTATTGAGCTTTTCGACCGCTTCATCATACCTCTTCCTCTCTTCTTCACCATGCCCCGAGAGCTTGCTAAAGAGATAATTTGAGCCACTGAACGCTAGAGCATTGATTAGCGCACCTCCTGCCATGATTGCCAGAGTTGCCATTTATTGTTTGACCTTCTTGCATTCTTTGCACCTGGATTTTCTTTTTTGATGTGCGCAGATTTGACTGCCCTTGCAGTCTTTGCAATGGGCTCTCTCCCTTTCATGTGCGCAGATTTGACTGCCCTTGCAGTCTTTGCAATGGGTTCTCTGTCTCTCATAGGGGCAGATTTGACTACCCTTGCAGTCTTTACATCGGGCTCTCACCCTTTCATGTGGGCATATCTGACTGTCCTTGCAGTCTTTACATCGGGCTCTCACCCTTTCATGTGGGCATATCTGACTGCCAATGCAGTCTTTACATCGGGCTCTCACCCTTTCATGTGGGCATATCTGACTGCCCTTGCAGTCTTTGCAATAGGCTCTCTGTCTCTCATGGGAGCAGATTTGACTGCCCTTGCAGTCTTTGCAATGGGCTCTCTCCCTTTCATGTGCGCAGATTTGACTACCCTTACAGTCTTTGCAATGGGTTCTCTGTCTCTCATGGGGGCAGATTTGACTACCCTTGCAGTCTTTGCACTTGGCTCTCACCCTTTCATGAGGGCAGATTTGACTACCCTTGCAGTCTTTGCAGAAAGCTCTCACCCTTTCATGGGGGCAGATTTGACTACCCTTGCAGTCTTTGCACTGGGCTTTCTGTTTTTTATGGGGGCAGATTTGACTACCTTTACAATCCTTACACTGTTCCATCACCCTTTCATGGGGGCATTTGTTTTTGGCACGCCACTGTTTTTTTTTTATTCAGGCATTCGATGCACTGTTTTGCTTGCCTACCATTTTTCATCACCTTGAATGCATCTGGTGAAAGGCTCTTTTTACATTTTGAACAGCTCTTGCTTTCCATATTATTTTGTATTTTATCCCATGGGGTACATACAAAATTGTGGTCACTACCATTTACTTTCAATACTCCACTCCGTGGAATCGCCCGTCTAGGATGTTGAGCTGAGCGTCTTGGAGCAAGTACACATAGCATTTGAAACCCCCGGTACTTCCGTCAGCTTTCTTGGTCATGTGGAGGGTTATACCATCACTTAACCTCTGCAGGGGTCTACCCGATCCATGCAGGCTGTTATCTGGGGAGCTTCGAAAATCGATGAAGAGTGCGTATCTCTCAGTCATGAACTGCCCGATCGTGACCTCAGAGTCATGACTACCGAACAATTCAAAGACTTGTTCAAGATGATCCTTAGGTAGCATGGCGTGGCTGTATAATTCGTTAGGCTCACCTTCAACAGTGATCGAGATTTTTTCGATCTTCGGGTTGTAGAACACCTCGTTTACGCCGGAGTAAGCCTTCACTTGCGCGGGGTCAACGAATAGTAGTAGCACTCCCTTGAGACTCTTTGTAGGTGTATCGATCTGGAGGTTATAGCTGGTATCAGACTTTTTAATAGTGACCACCTTGCTGCGGAGTACCCGTTCATATGGCAAAGCGAGTCTCGAATATCGTGACATCATAGCACTGCTAAGCCCCTCGTGGTGTACTTTGTCAAACTCTAGAGCGATGTTGGTAATCTTGTACTGAGCATCCGCTGGTTTGGCTGCCGTGCTCCCTGAAGCTGCTGTGCCTGTATCTTTGATGATGTCACCGTAAGACGCAAAATGCAGGACGAATTGTAGTCTGTCGTGGAGTCCTCCCTGGTAGAAGGGTAGGTCTCTCGTCAACTCAAACATCTTGCCGAGCGGGATGCAAAAGGTGTTGCCATACGCTGCCACGATCCCTTTTTCCTCGAGCGTACCGACATGGTCCGTTGCTTTCACCTGGAGGGCCCTGATTTTACCGTCATTAGGGTTGATACCTTCCAGAATGAGGTTGTTTTCTCTCTCAAACTTGGGGAGCCACAAGTCGCGGTACACTGCCAGGGTATTGTAGTCGCTAATGTTCTGCACCTCGTTGCCATTCAACGTGATGCGTAGGTTCTGCTCCAGGGCCTTGCCAAATTTGCTGACAATGGTTCTCTTCGTGTTCGTACCCTCAAGCTCCAGGTTAAAAAGGAGTTTGAGAGAGCCTGGGAAAATGACGTCGTCCCGCCCCATGTTTGGTACGTCGACATACAAGTCCTCGTTCTGGTTGATCGTACTTGGGACGTGACTTACGTTTACACGGTGCTTCTTTCCTTTCATGCCCAGCATTGTTTTAACTTCTGCATAAGGATCTAGCTTAGTTCCGTACATGTTTATTAGTAGGGTCTTGCGGGTTGAATAAATGCCGATTAATCCAGCATACGAAGGAGACGATTTACACAAGAGGAACATTTCAGACGACCGAGAGCAGGATGAATCTTTCAGTAGGCCTGAGGACCTGCCCGATGCCACGACAGCGAGATCGCCAGAAGAGCAGGGTCAACAAGACACCATGACAAGGCAGAGGGGAGAGCTACTAAAATCAAATGTCGACGCTCTCTATGAACACCTTGGTGAGGAGCTGGGGCAGCCAAGCGCGAGATGGTACAACATGTTTGAGGCACGAGGAAACCAGCTTCTTTTCGATGGCATAGAGATCACGAAAACGAATGGTGAATTGAGGAGCGTTGGCGAGATACGGAGGAGTTTAGGTACATAAGCGCTTGCAAGCCCTGGGGTTACCGACTATACTACACCAAACAAAGGCAGTAAAACAAGGTCTCAGAAACTCCTTAACGAAGATTGATCACATTATCTCTGAAGAGAAGGTCGATGATATCGAAATGATGCCGCTGCTCGAGAACGTCCTTGATGAAACGGGGAGCCTGATCCAAGATACTTCATTTGGTGGTACCTGAACCTTCACTGAACGCGAAAGAAGGGGGCTTGACCTCGAACTTCAGAGTATAAGAGGTAACCTGAAAATCTTGACAAGGAAGATGGTCACATACGATAGCGAGATTGGCAAGGCGAGGGGTAAGGTGAAAGAACTCGAGAAGTAGAAAGCCGGGGCAGATGAGGGCAAGGTGAAAGAACTGGATGGGGAAATCAAGGAGCTTGAGGTTAAGATCAAAGAATTGAATGATAGAAAAAAGGCCACGCGGGGTGCTCATGACATACTTTCAAAGAAAATTTACAGCCAGTTGGGGACTATCAAGGAAACGTTGATGAAAATCGCTGGAGATGACACGTCTTTGCTTCAAAAGCTTAAGATCCTCTTCAAAGAGCAGGGGTTGACGATAGCCTCCATAATCTCCGCCATTGGTCTACTGGTTTCCACCATTGTACTCACCGTTGCGGGAGGAAGTGCCGGCACTGCCGGCGCCGCAGGCGGAAGTGCTGCGGGGAAGGGGTTTGTGGAGAAGCAGCTCGAAAGGCTCGGAAAGTTCCTCAAGTACCTAGCAGGTAAGGCAGGTGCTGCTCTACCAGGAATTATTGGCAGCGTTGTCTCCTTCTTTTTGAGAGTAGTAGCAACTGTTGTCGAATACGTGGCAAAACATTTGTACATGGCCATCGCTGCTGCTGTTGGGTTTGTTGTACTAGCTACTGCAAAAGCAACGCGGAACGGAGTTCCCTACGTTGGGAAGGGTGCAAAGTCGTAGATCTCGTAGGCTCGAGGGTGTACTTACTAAGTACACGTCTAGTGTGTTGATCAACACATTAGACCTACCCCTTCAGACTTTGCAAGGAGCCGTCAGGTAATTATTTTTTCAGCCAGATGTAGGCAAGGATGAGGCCTACTCCTGTTGTAACCAAGGCAGCTTTGGTATCCTCATACTGATTTTTCCCTCTTCCAAGGGGGTAATTACTAATTACCGCTATTTCATGCTGATTTTGGTCGGCATTTAGGGTATGGGTGGCACCCTCCCCTATTTCTTGCCTTGGAAGTTTGATGGTATGCTCGGTATGCTTAGGGGGCGGCATGGCATGCCGGGCATACTCCTGTGGAGCCGCCAGGCGATGCTTGAGGGGTGTGGCAGCCGCATCCCTGACAATAGGCTTGCTATTCACATCAACACGTACCCCCCACATTGACATTGGCAGGTGCTATGAGGATGTTGTTGTTATACCCCACAATCTTGCCGATACGCAATTCAAGGTCCGAGGGGAGCATGTACACGCTTGGCAAGACGGCAAAATTCACCGGCGTTCGAGCATATTGCAACACCTTCTGGAACTCCGTGATGTCATGCCCTACGTTATCTTGACGTTGTACGATGGCTTCAAATTTTTGCGTCAATATTTGCCTTGCTGTATAGTTGTATGCACCCGAGCCGAGTAAGGATGCCTTTGCCCCTGCTTGGGATCCAAGCAACAAGACCACGTAAACTCTTATACTCTCACTTAGCTTGGTGAGCCCTTCCGATGTCAAGCCTTGACTTGTTGGCATGATGAATTTGACCCAATCACCCTCAACTTGGGGCCACCATCTACCATTGGTGAGTGACGCCGATACCGACTTGGTCTTGTACAGGCCGTTAGGGTCCGCACCATATTCACGACATACTTGCGCATATCCAGATGTGGAGTAGGGATTCTTATAGCGTGAGAACCCATCGTTGAAAGACATGGGGACCTTCATCCTTGCTAGGATGCATCGCATGTGATAGTACACGTGAAATTTGAAGATGGCGTTGACAAGTGGTACTGAGCCGGTTAGATGTTTGGCAGAGATGCCCAAGGCTGTCGTCGCACAATGACATGCAAAACTCACTTGGATGTTCCAGTAGTCGAGGGCTTGTCCTTTCGTCCAACACTGTATGACAGGGTCGTTCAAGTACGTACTTGTCACCTTGATGGGATATTTGGTGAACTCAGGGAATGATACGGGGATATGCGAGTCTGCTAGGGCAGTCTGCGACTCTGTAGAGACGTACAGGTCTTGATGCTCCAAGTTGGTTATAGCAAGTGGCCATTCACCCCTGTTGGAGTGGTACTCTGCTTTCGGGTTGTTCTTTAAAAGAAACATGAAGCAACTGTACATCACCGATATATACAACCCCACGATATTCAAGCCTCATCTGGGGGAGAACACGAGGATCGCTCTAAAGTCGGTCAGTATTCGACCTACGTGGTCGAACATCCACACCAAGAGCGAGATCAACATCTATAAGGCGGGCGACAATCTGAGGTTGGGACCGTTGGAAGTCCTCATCTCTATTGAGCCGGGTTTATATCGAATCGAGGATCTCGCGGCTATTGTCAACAACCAAGCAGGGGGCAGGATAAAGCTATTCGTACTCACGAACGGACGCTGTAGGGTTAGAGTTAACAAGGGGTACGTTGTGATAATAGGTCAACCACTGCAGGACATTATAGGACGGGCCTTTGATAATAAGGTGGAGTTTACAGCGGGCGATCATGACAGCTTCTACAAAACTGACGTTCACCATCGACTGCGACTCGTTTGCCCCCAGTTGGATGAAGGCGACTGCCTGCTAGATGGAAGCAAATCTAAGATTCTCGCCTTGCTACCCACTAAGGAGATTGACGCTTGGGGAGACATGATAACCTGGAGTTTAGCCACTCCAATCTACCTTCCTTTGAAGGGCTCCACAGATCAACTAGAATTCATGCTGACAGACGAGCTTAATCACGATAATAATGTAGCCTTCGTGGGGCTAACGATGCATCTTCTTATAGAATAAATATGAGTGAAATTACAAAGCTTTATCCGAGTTTACCGAGTGCTCCTGACGAGCCCGATGAAAGTCAAGTGTACAGACTCCAGAAGATCGAGGAGGTAGAGCAGTACCTCCGCAATGAATAAAAAGAGCGGGATAAACTCGCTAAAAACTTCAAGATGCATGGGACCTGGGTTAGATTCACTGACCATGGATTACTAGCTATAAGTGTCATCACCTCAGGTGTTGGTATTGGTAGCATGTTGTCAGGGATTGGGGTACCGCTTGCTGTCGCGATGGGTGGTATCACGACTGCTGTGGGGTTGGGACAAGCCGGTCTGCGGAATGCAGGGAAGAAGCTAGATGTCAAGTCGAAGAAGCATGAGAGCATCAGGCTACTCGCGGAGACTAAGCTCAACTCTGTTGTCGACCTCATCAGCAAAGCTGTTGAGAACGGGGTGATCAGCGACTATGAGTTCAGCTTGATCATGCAGGATAAGCAAAAATATATGCTGCTCAAGGAGCAAGTCCGTCAACGAACGAAACAAGCCGTGAATGCCATCAATGATCGGGAGTGGCAGCAGCTTGTCGCAAAGGGGCGTGAGGAGGAGAAGGAGGAGCTTATGAAAAAACTTCAATCTGCACAGTATGTAAGCTCTACCTAGAGGAACCACCTGAATATTCGTAGTCTAATATGTTGATAACATATTAGATCATCTCGACGGCTCCGCAGGGGCTACACAATCTCGAGCAATTCTCCAGTGTCTTGATCGAGGATAAGGCCACAGTCATGTACGACACGTCTCTGTCTTTCAGCGAGCGAGCTCGAGTATTGCTCAAGATTTTTCTGCCACGCGTGAAGGGTGCATGGTTTACAATAGGGACCGTCCGTTTGCATTGAGGCGTCCTTGTACTTGACCTTGCGGATCATTTCCATAAGAGGGGTCTTGTTGAGAGTGGAATACCCCTTTAAACCCAGTGATTTTGCTTCTTTCATCATCTCTGTAACCTTCATGTTTGTTTAGGTGGCTGGAACAACCACCCAACACCTCGCTACTATTACAAGTGCGTGAAACCCTCGTCTTCGTCATCATCAGAGTCATTATAGAAGCAAGCAGCCGTAAACTCGTCAACCTTTTTGTATTTGCATTCCTCGAGATAGGTCTGCATGTAGTAGTTGGCACTTTGCCTGTAGATACTCGCCAGCTTCACGATGGCCTTACACTCGCAGCCACCCTGCTGTACCTTCTTCTTGTGGAAGTTGGTTCTAACTTTACCCTCCCACGTCTTGAGTTTAGTGCTCAGGTATCGATCTTTTTTTACGCTAGTGCTGGTTAAGGGGTGTCCTCCCAAGGAAGCCACTTTGTTCAGGATTTTCTCGTATTTTTCTAACCACTCGGGGTATCCACCAAGATCGAAGGACATCGTGAGCGCGGAGTCTTCTGAGTAGCATGATACACCCCTGGAATAGACCCTTTCAGGGATCTTAAGTAGTAGCGTTGCCTGGTTGCCGTCCTGGCCTTGATAACCAATAACGAAGCGCTCATCCTTGCCTTTGTTTGCAAGGATGGGTTCGCTCAACACAAGGTTTTCAATATTCACTTCTTCGATATTTAGCGGAGCTGCATTGTTGTAAAAGCCCATGGTTTTAACAGTTTGTTCACCGAATTTCAACATCCTTTATTGTGGTGTTGAAATCTCAACTAGGATTCTCTAAGTGCAAGGACAACCGCCGCCATTGTGGGTGATATACTCTTGATAGCAATACCAGCAGAGCGACTTGGTTTTTATCAGGAGTCTGCGCCCGCAGTGACATCTGTCATACTCGTCGAGTACGCGCTCACAGTCATCACAGTGATCGAGGGTCATTTATTTAAGTCATACTTATCGAGCATTTCTTGCGTTTTGAAATGGTCTGGAACATACCCGAGCGCTAGGGCATCCTTTTGAACCGCCCCGTTACACATTTCTTGCGTAATGAAAGAGTCCGGAATACCCCTGAGCACCACGGGCTCCTCCTGAACCGCCCCTGTACACATTTCTTGCGTAATGAAAGAGTCCGGGAGACCCGCGAGCATCCAGGGATCCTCTTGAACCGACCTAGCGTACATTTCCCGAGTCACGAGATGGTCCGGAACACATCCGAGTACATCAGGATTCTTATCAACCGCCTTGTTGCACATTTCTTGCGTAATGAAAGAGTCCGGGACAAACTCGAGCATCCGGGGATCATTGTGAAATGCCTTGGTACACATTCTCCGGGTCTTGAAATGGTCCGGAATATACTTGATTATCCCGGGATCAACCGCCATGGGGGCCATTTCTCGCATCTCGAAACCGCTTGGCACCATTTTCTTGAAAAGCCAGGGGTGCTCCCTTTTAAAAGCTCTGACACACATGTCTCTAAACGCTCTTTTGCGCATTTCACTCTTCGCCCTGTTGCGCATTTCATTTGGGCCACAAGATGGATCTGAACATATCAGAGCCGCGGGATCATTTTGAACCCCCCTGATACACATTTCACGAGTCTTGAAAGGGTCTAGAATATATTTGAACCAACTCATCTTTTATTATAGATAGTATCAAATAGCGCGGTTGAGCTTTGAGTAAGGGTTACCGTTACTCAACTGCGCATGCGATGGTTTTTGTTGATGTCAGCAATATTACTATTGGCTTGTGCGCATGTCCTGGAATTGTCGGGTTTGTCAGAATCGGATTGTTATCGGATTTATTTTCGGATGCCGTCGGATTTACCGGTTTTGAGAGGGCTAGGTATGGAGGGAGGGGGGAGGCGGTGGAGGCGGTGTTTTGGGGGGTCAAGGTGTCAAAGGAGCGGTTTCCTACCCATCGTGACCCCCTACTACTACTCCTGCTCCTATTTTCTCATAAAGATCTCAGCATTAGTAGTATGTAAAGAGCGATACAGGTAGGTTTTCGCTCCTTTCACACCTCTACCCCCCCAAAACTCCGCCTACCCCACCTCCCCCCCCTCCCTCACCAAACCAACCTGCTCGACCAACCACCCCACCACCAAAAGCCCCTAAAAGCCCCGCCTCTTCCACCTCCATCCCCGCTTTTTACCAACTTCCCCACCTCCCGATCATCAAAACCCCGCCTCCGGCCCTTCCACCCCCACCCTGATTCCGACAAACCCGACAATTCCACGACATGCGCACACGCCGATAGCAATAATGCTGACATCAACAAAAACCAACGCATGCGCAGTTGGTCCTGCTACTACCTGTACATTACGTACAATGGCGGCTACTGTCCATGTGCCAAACTCTAGTTGAACCCCAATATTATCAAAATAAAAAGATGTTTAAATTTGGTACCGAGAATGTTAATACGCGAGACTTTTATGCCCCGGCGGCTCCATTAAATTTCAAAGATGTCAACAATGAGAATATTGTGCTAAGTGATCCCGTTCCGACCAACAGAGGCAAAGATGAGCGCTCCGTACTTGGCTATAAAAATGGTGACAAGAACCGGCATTTAACAATCATAACACCCAAGAAGCTATATTCAAACGGTGCCTCGCGCTATAACGAAACATCGGCACTCACTATGTCATTCGACATCCATAAGCACACCGAATGGTTGGAGAAATTTAATAGCATTATGACCACGGTACAAGCTTTGAAATTACAAACCTTTGCCACCCAGCCTGTGAAAAGAGGCAGGTACATTACGGCTAAGGTGAAGGAATGGGATGGCAAAGTCAAAACGGACTTTCATTCCGGAGAAGTCCCGTTAGGGGAAAGTTGCGAATGCCAAGCCATTCTAAAACTATCCGGCATCTACAAACAAGGTTCAAACCATCATATGCAGATTTATCTGGACGAGTGCAAGTACCAAACCGTAACATTACGTACTACCCGCTACCTTTGCGACTCGGATGACGAAAATGACAACGGGGGGTCCTATTTGGAATAGGTCCAAAAAAATGCGTTATATAGTTGTTCTTCAACCATATAAAACATGTTCGTTACCGAATTAAAAAGGGAAGCCAAAGCGCTAAAGATCCGTAATATTTCAACCATGAATAAGGCCGCCCTTATCGAAGCGATCCGAAAGGTTAAGTATAAGGACGCTTCGACACAAGCCGATGGCCCCTACTGCGAATCATGCGTTACCATAGCTTGGGAGAAGAACCTACCGAAGAACCGACAGCTATCTGAAAAAAAGAAACGCGTAGCGTATGATAGAGACCATACATTCGATCTAGATAGTGGGGAAGTACTCGTCTAGTATGTTGAACAACATATTAGACGTTATAAGCTGGCGGTTCATCTAGATACCGCTTACATGTTGTACAGATTGAAGTTTTTTCATAAGCTCCTCCTTCGCCTCCTCACACCCCTTCGCGACAAGCTGCTGTCTCTCCCGCTCATTGATAGAGTTAACGACCCGCTTGGTGCGTTGACGGACTTGCTCTTTCAGCAGCATGTATTTTTGCTTCTCCTGCATGATCAAGCTGAATTCATAGTCGCTGATCACCCCATTCTCCACGGCCTTGCTGATGAGGTCGACAACAGAGTTGAGTTTAGTCTCCGCGAGTAGCCTGATGCTCTCGTGTTTCTTTGACTTGACATCTAGCTTCTTCCCCGCATTCCGCAGACCTGCTTGCCCCAATCCTAAGGCGATAGTGATACTTCCCATAGCCACGGCAAGCGGTACCCCGATCCCTGACAGCATGCTACCAATCCCAACACCCGAAGTGATAACACTTATAGCTAGTAATCCATGATCAGTGAATCTCACCCACGTACCATGCATTTTGAACTTTTTAGCGAGTTTATCCCGCTCTTTTGATTCATTACGGAGATACTGCTCTACCTCCTCGATTTTGCGCAGTCTGTACACCTGGCTTTCATCAAGCTCCTCGTCAGGTGCACTCGGTGATAAGCTCGGATAAAGCTTTGTAATCTCTGTCATTTATTCTATGAGCAAGTGCATCGTTAGGCCTGTAAACAAAATGTTCCTATCGTGATATTCATCCGCTAGCATGAACTCCAAACGATATGTGGATCCCTTCAAAGGGAGGTACACTGGGCTATCGAAACTCCACGTCAACATGTCCCCCCAATCATTTAGCTCTTTGGTCGGGAGCAAGGCCAATGTATACGATTGCTCACCATTAAACAAGCTGTGCTCCTGATCAATCTGCGTACACTTGAGTCTTAGTCGCTGACACACGTCTGTCCTGTATGATCCATCATAGTCCCCCGCGGGTAATACTAGGGCAATATCATTATCCAAACCAAATATTTCTCCCAGCTTTCGATCCATTATTGCCTTATAGCCCGTGCTAACACTAATCCTTGACATGCCGTTTCTAAGGATAGACACTTTGAGTTTATCCCCGGCTTGATTATTGATTATAGCCGCGAGATCCTCAACCCGATATAATCCTTTTTCGATCTTGATATGCACCTTCAATATTGCGCCCGCTTCCTGTTTAAATATCCTCAGGCTCATGACGTCAAACACATTGAGCCAAGTCCCCCTGATACTAATGGATTTCATAGCGATCCTCGTACCCTCCCCCAGATGAGGTTTGAAAACTACCGGCTTCTCTATATCCGTAACATACAGTTGTCTCATGTTTCTTTAAAAGAAACATGAATATCTACAGCTATAACCCCAAGGCAAAGTATGCACCTAATCATGGGCGATATTTGGAAAGACTCAAGGGTGAGCAACTCTCTGCTGAGAGCATTGTCATTGACGCTCAAGGGTCCGCATTTACGGCAAAGTTCCCGAACATCTTTGTCGACTACAAACTCCAGCGTACAGCCGTTGGAGTGTGGCAGAGTCACCCTTTCAGTATCTGGTCTAATCAACTCAACTTTGTCACTTACTGCGCAACTTCCGCTTGCGGTATTTCCATGCAGCATCTCACTGCTGCGCAACCTTTGTTTCGTGCAGTTTATCTCTTCCACGTCTATTTTCAAATACGCAAAATCCTGGCGGAGATCGAGGTGTCTCTACCGGGTTCCGATAGGTTCCGACGTCTCAACAACCCTTTCAACAATCAAAAATTCCAGCATCTTGCACGTGAATTTGGGGTAAGCGACAGCGAGAGCGAGTGGAGGAATGAAAACCTCTTCAGTAGTTGGCAAGCCCATCGAGAGGACTACCCCGGCTCGGGTCCTAGCTATCTCGATGGGGACTCTTGGAGTCGATGGATTATCGAGACCTCCCAGGGTCTAGCACGTGTTAGAGAAAATTTTGAACATTGCAGCAAGGCACAATGAAATACTCAACCTGTTAAGTTTTAGGGTTAAATCATAGAGGTTTTGTTCCTCCAAAGTTACTGCCAAAAAGACAGTTAAACTTCCTTTTCGCAGGATACACAATATCAGTGAAAAAAAAAAAACACACACACACACAAAGATTGCACAATACCAACCTTGACACCAAACGGTTTCGCCCCAAAGCCTCAACCAAGGGGTGTCAGGATTCCAGGCGGGGCACCTCTAATCCGAGGTCCACTAAGTGGTCATCAGGAGGCCCTGGAATCCTCTTCTGTCATCAACTGTTCTTTAATCCGTGCAATCTATTGACATTTAAAACAAGGGTTGACTGGGGTAATAAGTGGGGTCGTCACACCCAAAGACAAGACTTGTAGGAACCTGTAAAAAGGGAACTAAGCAAGTCAAACCCCCTTGCTAGGCGACGTTTTTATATATAATTTTTTTTTTTTTTTAAATTTTCCTATTTTTATTTTATTTTTTATTATTTTAAACTGCCTGGAAGAGAAAGACGTAGGACAGTTTGCTGTTAAGTTCCTTCCGAACGTCACATTTTGTCACAGCTCTGTCATTGCAGTGAAGCCACTGGTCTGTCTTTTGGTCTTGAACAATGGCTGTATAGTGCCCATTATTAAGAGAACCAGAGTGGTTTATAAGCGCTCTGATCTTAAAGTGCTTACGGCTTCTTACCTCAGGGTCGATGGTAACAGGAAGGGATAAGAAGTCCGGGAAACAAGAAACTGGCGACACTTGTTTTGAGATATGGCCATTTGACATGATGAAACGTTTTAACTGAACTATAAGGTGTGAACCACTGTTCACAATTTCCGTCTCTCGTGTTGCTGTTTGATGGGAATTACACAGAGGGCAAAACCACTTATCATTCCCTGTCAAAACCTCGGGTTGTAAGAAGAGGTTCAATGACTCTTGAATTGTGGGTCTTGGTTGCAATTCAAGAAATAGAGACATTTCATCAGTAGAGTGCGATTGGAAACATGTGTATAGAGAGACTATCCCAATCCACGCGATTATACGCGTATCTCATCTTGGAGAGCCAAGCCAACGCTAGGTCAAGCATCATTGGCGACCAGGGTAGTTCGATCGATGCCCAACGCTTGTACTTGACGACCCTTGAAGCGCTGATCCTCCGACCTAGTAACAGGGGTGAGGAAATAAAGCGATTCCAAAATGTGCTCAAGTATGCACGTAGCAAGGTCGATTTCACGGTGGCTCATGGAGTATACATGATTCCTAGTGATATGGGCCTTCATATCGGGAATATCATGAATTTCACGAACAAAATTCTCATCAGCAAAGAGTACTTCTCCATCGGTGTTAACCTTGATATTAATCGCATGGCGGCACCGCAGGAGCACAAGCCTACAGATCGAGCTATCGAGCATGCCACTACCATTTCGCGTCATGAGATAGAAGTGTCGTCAAAACACCCCTCAAGTATGCCAGGAGGCGGGAAAAATCCGCATGGGATGGACATGCGGCAGCCGCATGCCCTTGGAAGAGGGAAAAATCAGCACGAGGATACCAAGGCCGCCTTGGTTACAACAGGGGTAGGTCTAATCCTTTGCTATATTTGGCTGAAAAAATAGGTCTAAATTTGATTGGTTGGGTATACCTGATATTAAGTACACCCAACACACTAGATGATAGCCGCCCTATGATTTTTTGGAACTGCGATCCGCTCTGCTACCCTTCCCAACATAGAGGACAACAAACCCTGCAGCAGCCGCGATGGCCATGTATAGATGCCTTGCCACGTATTCGATAACAGTTGCGACTACCCTCAAAAAGAACGAGACAACGCTGCAAATAATCCCTGGTAGAGCAGCACCTGCCTTACCTGCTAGATACTTCAGGAACTTTCCGAGCCTTTCAAGCTGCTTTTGTACGAAGTCTTTCCCACCCCCAGCGGCACCTCCCGCGGCACCTGCACCTCCACCACCTCCAGTAACAGCGAGCACGATGGTGGAAACCAGTAGACCAACAGCGGAAACGATGCTCGCGATAGTCAAGCCTTGTTCCTTGAAGAGTATCTTGAGCTTTTCCACCAGTGATGTATCATCCCCAGCGATTTTCATCAACGTTTCCTTGATAGTCCCCAACTGGCTGTAAATTTTCTTTGAAATTACTCCATGGGCATCCAACGTGGCCTTTTTTTGATCATTCAAGCCTTTGATCTTATCCTCAAGCTCCTTGATTTCCCCATCGAGTTCTTTCACCTTACCTTCATCTGCCCCGGCTTTCTGCTTCTCGAGTTCTTTCACCTTATCCCTCGCCTTGCCAATCTCGCTATCGTATGTGACCATCTTACTTGCCAGATTTTTCAGGTTACCCCTTAGCGTTTGAAGCTCTCGATCGAGCCCCCTTCTTTCGCGCTCAGTGAAGGTTTCGGTACCACCAAATGAAGTATCTTGGATCAGGCTCTCCGTTTCATCAAGGACGTTCTCGAGCAGCGGCATCATTTCTATATCATCAGCCTTCTCTTCAGAGATAATGTGACTCAATTCGTTAAGGAGTCTCTGAGACCTTATTTTACTGCCTTTGTTTGGTGTAGTATAGTTGGTAAACCCCATAGCACGCATGCGTCCTTACGATGGCCCACAAGGGTCACAGTGCGAGAATTTTTTATACACTGCGCGAGAATTCTAAAATGTGCGAGAATTTTCTGCTACACTGCGCGAGAAATCTAACTGTTGTGCGCGAGAATTTCGAAACTGTGCGCGAGAATTTATATTTGTGTTAGAAAGTTTCTTATGAAAATCAAATTTATGCTATTTTACAGACCTTGGTCTGAAGTTTATCTGCAGTATCCTGGAACCGAGGTTGAACTCCACCACAGCGCCTCCCATACCATTTATGGAGGATTTATTTAGGTATCTCGGGGTGAGAGCAAAGTTGTTCTGTTTGTTTTCCAAATTCAAAATGGATTCTGTACTCAGACGTTTAGTGAGGGAAGAAGTTAAGGAAGAAGTCAGGAAAGAGGTGAAAGAAGAAATTGAAAGAAGTATTTTGTCAAAACAAGACCAAGACCAAGCTTGTAATGGAGAATCCAGTGATATCAAGAACGAACAGAAGAGACATGGAAACATCACTACCAGATTGAACACTTTGTTGACAAAGATAACCAAAAAAAGTGTTCGTGCTGCTGGCAATGCTTCAACAAATAAAAAGGATATTAGAATCCAAGTAAGGTGGATGAGAGAGGTTGGAGGAAATTGGATAAATGTGAAACAAGCAGAGGGAGGAGGAAGCCGTTTCATTGCTTTAAATCAGGAGAATCAAACTTTCGAGCATTTATTGACCAAAAGTCTGGATGTTTATTTTGGTGTGTGTGGAAAGAACTGTTTCAATGAAGACCGACTAGAAGTGACTGCAAAACTGGAAGATGTTACCGGTACTACAGTCAACTTACGGGACAGTATTCCAGATTATCTTAAAGAAAGGGGTTTGTTTCCATCAAAAACATGGTTTGTTTTGAGAACTAGTTTAAATGATAATGGTCCAGAGCTTGAAAATTTTTTTGATTATGATTACAATGATGATTGTATGTCACTCTCTGATTCTGAGCCTATTACTGCTGCTGGTCCTGCTTTGAAAAGAAAAATTTGTGACACATGCTCGGGCACTTACTTCAGGTTTTGCATCAGATGTAAGCAAGATAAGGAGTTTGAACAGTCATTGCAGAAAGATAGTCAAAAGAATTCATTTGACTCTGAAGGTGGATCAACATCCGAAGAACCATCCAATGAAAATATTACTGACAGATCTATCGAAAATTTGCGAGAACAACGTATTAAAGCTTTATCTAGTAATTCACCAAAATTAAACTTGGAGAAAGAGTTGAATGTTTTGTCAGCGAAGTTCATGAAAAAAAGTAAAGTAACTTTTAATATCAGAAGATTGTATTTAATGATGTTATGCAAAAAATGGAGGTGTTTTTTTCAGATGCTGAATTGTCTCCTTTCAAGGTAGAATTCACCAGTATGGGTGGTAAGGAAGCTGGTGTAGACACAGGTGGTCCTACTCGTGAGTTAATATCGCTATTTTATCAAAGCACAATTGGTAAACTTACATATGGCCGTCAAAATAATGAATTTTTCATCCATGATCTGCAAAAGTTAACAGAAGATCAATATATGTTTTTTGGAAAATTTGTGTCATTATCTTTATTACATGGTTGCAATCCACCATACTTCAGTGCTGGTCTCAGTGGCTTTATAGTGGGTGAGTTCTTTAAAAACGAAAACCTATTTTTGCCTTCATGTCATTTTACTGCTTCATGAAATATGTACATTTCGACATTGTTTGGGGGGAGGGGGGGGGATATGGTTTCAAAGGTTCAGGGTCAGTGAGTCTAAGGATTAACTAACATGTGATTTCCAAGGTGGCGTTTGGTTTACATTAGTGTTGATGTATGGAAGCTTTATAAAAGGCCTTGTTTGCATGTGTTTCAGTGAATTATTTGGCAAATTTTGATATTGACTTCTTGTTTATGCCTGAGATTATTTAATCTATTTCAGGGCATAAAGACTGTTTATGTTGCATAAACTTCCTTCCTCGATGAATTGGGTCACGGTAAGTCTATCACTGTTAAAACTTTCACCGTATCTGATGTCGAGAATGAAAAAACAGAAGAGAGTGCTAAATCAGAGAAAAAACTTTCACTAGGCGATGTTATGATGTTTCTCACAGGCTCTACTGTTGTACCTAATAACGAAAAAATCAAAGTTCTTTTTGATCATATAACTGGAAAGGGAAAAATCAGTGTTTCGACATGTCAGTATCAGCTCACTTTTCCGGTTGTACCAAGATATACTGGGTCAAAATTTTCTAGAAACATTACCGAAGATATTATTAATTCGCCGGGCTTTGGCATTGTTTAAAAATACTTGTTGTTTGATAAGTATATTTTATCAGTGGTATTCTATTGTTTTTTGAATTAGCATATTTTTTAAAACGTCATTCAGCTTTGCAAATATTGCCCACGACAATGCTTGAATTGTGTTTTTCATAGCCGTTGACACGGGGGGGGGGGGGGGGGGGGTGTCTTTTGTTTTGTCTTCTGTTTTTGTTGTGTTTTAATTCTGAATGACACAGATTTTCTTTCCTCTATTTTGTTCTGTATTTTATTTTTAATGAAGCTGAATCAGTGCTTTTTATCATTGATAATGGACCATTCTTCTATTTTGTTTTTTATTTTAACTTTTAATACAGCTGTTTCAAATGTATTAAACATTTTGTTTCAATATTGAAGATTTCAAGATTACATCTGTATTTTTCAACACCAACTTGTTACATTGTTATCTACATAAATTCTGCTACAGCATCAAGTAAAAGAAAGTATATTTCTAAGGCTTGCTGAATTGTACTTGGACGTCCATTTGGGTGTCCTTTCATTGCAAGGACTGTGTCTGCAAATTCAATAAACTCAGGCTCGTTGTCTGCAACAGCAATAGCAAATGTAGGATCGTTGAATTCGCTGATGTCACTAATGTCAACAAATTTCTTGTATGATTTGCTATTGTATAGCTCTGGTATAAAATGTAAGGTATCTGGACGTCCCGCGTGGTAGGGTTGAACCTCTGCTCGGTGCAATGATATGTTGATTCCAGCGCACCGCCATATCATCTAAATCTTTTCGAATCAAGTGCATGAAACAAAAACGAGCGCATTGAGCAATCAATACATTGCCACCATCCAAATAGCCCATCCCGGAAAGCTCTGCAAAAAACTCTCTCCACCACATTGGTCTATCCTTGGCCAACTGCGACCAAAAACATTCAATCCTTTGATTGTTCGGAGAGGATCCCACGATGAAACTGCCGAGACCAGCATACTCATCCGTGTGATCAGCCCTCATGCATATCTGAATGGCCTCGATTATGCTGTTCTCGTCCCGTCGTCGCTTCTTATTCTAGTAGGTAGTCTGTTCAACTGGGTTACAGCTTCTAAGAAATAGTTGGCAACAACTTCTGGTCGTTTATTTGTGGGTCCAACTTCGAGCCAAATTAATCGGCGGGAAAACCCGTCAATACAACCGTGTATACTGAAACCGTAGGGCTTCAGTTTGTCATGCCCGTCCAAGTGCCATAAAAAATCTGGCCCAGGTACGCTGTAGATTCGGCGCCTCAACCGTTTCTTTGCGCGACTTTCAACTCCTACTGGATCCAACTCTCTTAAAATTTCCATGACAGATGATCTTCTGGCTGGCATTCCGTTTGCCTTTATGGCCTTCCACAGCTTTCTGTAGCCTAAAAAAAGTAAACAACTGTAATAACAGTTTTCACGCCTGGTAGAAAATGCTTGGGAACAAGACATTAAAAATTTAAGTCCTGTTCGTATACTCATGCTATAATACCTAGTGACTTTCCACTTCCAGTCAATTCACTTGAAATCACTTGAATCACTTCCTCTCTGGACTCGTACTGACCAATGCGTCGTCTCAAGCCCATTTTTCTTAAACTTCTTTTCAATGTTGACAAACTTATGTAAATACTGTGATGAATTGCAAGAAAAGATATTATTTCAAGATTTGTCATGTCTTGAGAGAAGTATTGCGATATCAAAGAATCACGATCACTATTAACACTCACTGAAATGCATGGCAAGTGCGTTGGTATAGGCATTATGGCTTCGAGCTATGCTTTCGAAAGTCCATGCTGTTTCCATTAAAAGAGAAAAAAAGCGCGAAAGAAAATTAATTTTAAAGACCAGATCGATGATATGTAGGCCTGCGATATTTAAAATATTTTTTCGTCCAGTCTATATAAATTTTCTCGCAATATTTGGAAATTCTCGCGCATTGTTGAGTATTCTCGCGCAGTGTACAAAAAAATTCTCGCATAGTTTATAAGCTCTCGCGCAGTGTAGTGGAAAATTCTCGCACATTTTAGAATTCTTGCGCAGTGTATAAAAAATTCTCGCACTGTGACCCTTGTGGGCCATCGTACGTCCTGTACCTAAAACCCTCCGTATCTCGCCAACGCTCCTCAATTCACCATTCTTTTTCGTGATCTCTATGCCATCGAAAAGAAGCTGATTTCCTCGTTCCTCAAACATGTTGTACCATCTCCCGCTTGGCTGCCCCAGCTCCTCACCAAGTTTTCATAGAGAGCGTCGACCTTTGATTTTAGTAGCTCCCCCCTCTGCCTTGTCATGATGTCTTGTTGACCCTGCTCTTCTGGCGCTAGCTCATCAGGCTGATGGGGGAGGTCCTCAGGCCTACTGAAGGATTCATCCTGCTCCGCGTCGTCTGAAATGTTTTCCTCCAGCGAAAAGTCGTCTCCTTCGTATGCTGGATTAATTGGCATTTATTCAACCCGCAAGACCCTATTAATAAACCATGAGTAACATGTACGGAACTAAACTAGATCCCGATGCAGAAGTCAAGACTATGCTGGGTATGAAAGGAAAGAAGCAGCGTGTGAAAGTAAGTCACGTCCCCAGTACGATCAACCAGAACGAGGACTTGTACGTCGACGTACCGAACATGGGGCGGGACGACGTCATTTTCCCAGGCTCTCTCAGGCTCCTTTTTAACCTGGGGCTTGAGGGTACGAATACGAAGAGAACCATCGTGAGCAATATTGGCAAGGCCCTGGTGCAGAATTTGCGTATCACTTTGAACGGCAACGAGGTGCAGAATATCAGCGACTACAATGTGCTCGCTACCTATAGAGATCTCTGGCTCCCCAAGTTTGAGAGAGAGAACAACCTCATTCTAGAAGGCATCAACCCTAATGACGGTACAATCAGGGCCCTCCAGGTAAAAGCAACGGACCATGTTGGGACAGATGAGGAAAAAGCGATCGTGGCGGCGTATGGCAACACCTTCTGTATACCGCTAGGCAAGATGTTTGAGTTGACGAGAGACCTACCCTTCTACCAGGGAGGACTCCATGACAGGCTACAGTTCGTCCTGCATTTCAGCCCTTACGGCGATGTCGTCAAAGATGGAGGTACAGCAGCTTCTGGAAGCACGGCAGCCAAACCAGCGGATACCCAGTACAAGATTACCAACATTGCCCTAGAGTTTGACAAAGTGCACCACGAGGGGCTTAGCAGTGCTATGATGTCACGATATTCGAGACTCGCGCTGCCATATGAACGGGTACTCCGTAGCAAGGTGGTCACTATTAAAAAGTCTGATACCTCATATAACCTCCAGATCGATACACCTGCAAATAGTCTCAAGGGAGTGCTACTACTATTCGTTGACCCTGGGAGAGTCAAAGCCTACGCTGGTGTAAACGAGACATTTTACAACCCGAAGATCGAAAGAATCTCGATTACTGTTGAAGGTGAGCCTAATGAACTGTATAGCCATGCCATGCTACCAAAGGATCATCTTGAACAAGTCTTTGAATTGTTTGGTAGCCATGACAGTGAGGTCACGATCGGGCAGTTCATGACTGAGAGATACGCGCTCTTCATCGATTTTAGAAGCTCTCCAGATAATACCCTGCATGGATCGGGTAGACCATTGCAGAGGTTGAGTGATGGTATAACCCTCCATATGACCAAGAAAGCAGACGGAAGTACCGGGGATTTCAAGTGCTACGTGTACTTGCTGCAAAACGCCCAGCTCAACATCCTAGACGGGTGCTTCCACGGAGTGGAATATTAGATAAACATGGCGACAATTGGTGTTCTTGTTGCAGGTGCCGCGATTAACGCGTTGGCATTCTCTGGAAGTAACTTCCTATTCTCCAAACTCTCGGGGCATGGTGAAGCAGAACGTAAGGGACATGATAAAGCGATCGAAAAGCTCAATACTGCCCAGGCACAATGGGTCCGGGACAGACAGGCCAAATTGGATTGGTATAACAAGCAGCGTGAGCTGCAGCGTCAAGCGGGTGAGAGCTTGAAAGAACTCGATGAAGGCATGCGAGAGTACTATATCGCAACGATCGAGAAAGCTCCCAAGCTTTCAGACTATTATGTACCTTCCAAACAACAGCAGGACGGCGAGCTGGCTTTCATCGTGGGGTCACTGGCTTTTTTGGATTTCGTGGCTTACAGGTATATGTAAGGTACCAGGGCAAGGTTTTCACATGTACAATATAAAGACATGTCAAAATTATTTACCAAGGAGGAGGCTGAAAAGCTAAGCAGTATCTACTATACCCCGGAACATCTCTGGACTGGACGGAAAGCTATCAAATTGCTCTCCGAGGAGAGTAGTCTATCTAAAAAGAGGGTGACTCATTGGCTGACTCGTGAACTACTCTGGTTCCGACATATCAAAGGCCCCAAGCGTATCGACTACCCTCATTTCACCATCACGAAACCCAATGAGATGCATCAGTTTGACTTGCTCTACATGCCGCATGACAAACTCTATGGAAGCACCTATAAATACATACTCACGGGCATCGATGTAGCCTCTCGCTATAAGGTAGCCAGACCCTTGAGAACCAAGAAAGTCAGCGAAGTTGCCGAGATGATCAAGGACATTTACAAAGCGGGACCTTTACGATACCCCAAAACCTTCCAGTGCGATAACGGTAGTGAGTTCAAATCGGACGTGACGAAGCTGCTAGAGGGCAAGGGCGTCGATTTAAAGCGCGCAACTACCAAGTACCACCACACTTTTACGGCTTTTGTCGAGGCCTACAACAAGGTGCTCGCGCAGAGATTGTTCAAGCCTCAAGATGCGCAAGAGCTTGCCTCTGACGAACAAAGTACCACATGGGTCAAACACTTGTACAGCATCGTCAAAAGCATGAACAATAGCAAAACGGCTATGATCGATATGAAGCCCTCGAAAGCCATCAAGCTGGATGAAGTCCCGCTTATGAAAAGTGAACAGCACCCGGAGGAAAAGCCTCTACCGGATGACGGTCTCTACTTGTACCTGCTGCGACCTGGAGAAGAGCATGGTGATGCTAAAAGACGCGCGACCGGGTGTTGAAATACCTCCAGAGCATGTCAAAGAGTGGTAAATGGGTTGTTTTTGTGGCTCGATCAAGCTACAAAACTGTGACTTAGTCTTTCATTCCCGAGTGCCAAGAGACGTTCATGCGTATATGTAAGGCCTAGTCTGAAATGTCTCACACGCTCAGGGTTTACCTCAATACACCCACGCTCTCGAAGCCAATTGTACTGTACAATGGAATTAGGGGTCCCCGCCAGTACCACAATCTCGCTCTTGGGGTAATCTACAAGCTTGTTCCTTATTTTTTGCGCTACATATCCCTGTTGACCATAGATGGCAAGGTAGGGCCAGGGATCATCGGTGTTCTTCTGGATAACAGCCATACTATTATCTTTTCCAGGGTCGTTGAGATTGGGCACCGCACGTTGTCGTAGCTCCTCAATTTCAGCCCCGAGTTCCGCAAGCTGTCGATCCCTGTCTTCTAAGTCATCCCCGAGTATCATGAGCTGATTATCCCTGTCTTCAACCTCATCATTAAGGAATGCCAGGGCCATATCCTTAGCCTCAAGGGCTTGACGATGTAGATGAGTACGGATATTTGGAAACATCTTGTTGCAGCAGTATTTCCTAAACCTTCTTGCCCTGGGTTGCTGGCTTCCAAACACCAGCTCATACATACCATCCTCATTGATGTAGAGGTCGTATTTTTGAGAGTCGGATGGCCAGTTCACCGGTTCGTCCGCAGCGGGCGAACCGCTCAGTTGCCACTTGTGAGCGTAATTTTCCTGACTACAGTGGTTGCGGATGGTATGAGATGTGTCTTTTTTATACTCCAACGCCCCTTGTACTACTTCTTTAGCACGAGTCCAAGGGTGACCGTTGATGGTTACGGTATGTAACTTGGTATTGTTAACTTCAACTGCTACAAGACAAGACATTTTATCTTACGGTTTTGGATCGGGGATCGTTTATGCAAGGACTGTGCTCTTAATTTTGAATTGCATGTGCTGTGGGCCACAGGTTCACATTAATACCAAACATATCACAGTCTTCTATATATCACGCGTGCTGCTATGATGATGGATCCTATAGTGGCTAATGTCGCGACCTTTTTCGCACAGTCACGCACTTGGTGCAATTCCCACAGTATGCTGCATAGTAGTTCATCCGTATCGGTGTCTTCCGAGTTAGAAATGTTATCATAGGCTAGCTCGGCCTCAATTTTCTTAATCCATAATCTGCTTAATTGTATCCTCTGTCATATTATATTTAGGGGTGGGAGCTGAAAGAGGGCGATATTCTATAACATCTTATATATTGAGAACGCAATAAGAATGAAGGACCCCCGGTGGCAAATGCAGTGACTTTTCTTGCGTACCCTCGCAGGCCGTACAATTCCTCCTCGCTCGCCTCAAGGGAGTGTTCCAGGTATGAATTTTTCTAGTCCTCCCACCTTATTTCATCCTTCATTTCCCTGATCTGTTCGATAAGATTTTTTACTACCACATCTGAATGAGACATATTTATTTAGTTGAGAATCACTGCAAAATGCTCCAGCTCCTTGGATGCTCCAGCCTCACATATAAGCAAGCGTGTTTCGATCTTTTCAACCCAGCTTTGATAGTCTCCCAGTCGTTAATCATGTTCGTTTCCTCGTCAATTAACTTCATATCACCGCGTTCGTGGGGGTACCAGAGGAAGAGTTGTTTCTTTTGACGACGAAGGTTCTTCGGGAGAGCCGTATATGACTGCGTGAGTAGCCATAAACTGTGTTTCTTGTGCCGACCGCTGATAGCTAGCTCGAGCAGGGGTTGTCGCTTTTTGTCAAGACTTTCATCGGCTATCATATCGTCGACGATGAAGAGGGTCTCTTCACCCGCAAGCAGCTTTGATAATTGCTCGAGCCACTCGAACAGCTGCTCCTTGGGTTCTATAAGGAACACGTAGTCATCTTTCCAGAGCGAGGATCTTTCCAAGTAGGTCTTATTCCACCGTAGGGTTGGACAGAGAATAACGATATTGTTGAAGTGGTGCCTGTATTCTTGCTCGAGGAGGTTCAGGACTAGCTGGGTCTTACCGCATGAGGTGGGCCCTGTAAAGATCGCCGTATGTGGCTCTTTCACAATGTCAAGAACCATTTATTCTGTCTGCCGGTAGCAGATAGAACCTTGCACATTTAGTTGGAGATATATCGCAGGCCTCATGGCTATTTTGACCTTCCATAGGGTGCCGGTAGTACCGGTGCCTCCTCTATTTTGGTTTAGGCACGATAGATGCGGGAAGCCACCCTTTGGAGACGGCCATCTCCCTTGAAGCTCTACCTGCTGTAAAATAGGCCACCATTTTGAGGGCATCGCTCGAGTCCATCTTGGTGGAGGGGCGCGTGATGCCCAAGAACTTTTTGCCGGCCATCGCATAGGCGAATGTGAACCCAAGGTCCACGACTGTTTCGTAGAGCATATCGATAATCTCTTTCTGCTGAGGCGTTACGTTTGAACTCATTTATATTATAGGGTCTAAGACATCTTGAAAATATCGTGATCAGGCTGTCGCTCTTGCTTTTGTTTTTGCTTGGTTAGAGGTAATAGCTCTGGGGTTTCGTCAGGCTGGCGAGCCGGCTGTTTACGGAAAATATAGAACCCAACTCCTACAAAGGTGAGTAGAACGGCTGCACCTCCAGCGCTATAGATGTATACACTGTCTGTCGACTTGGAGGGACCTGCGGTAAGTTCCTGGCCCTCTTGGGAAGTACTTTTGCCCAAGTTCTTCTTCTTCTCCAGCTTATCCTTGCGATTCCATTCCACAAGTCTCTTGCCCGCAGCAACACGGCCCTCGTTCTTCTTGGTTATAACTTGATTAGGTTCTTCACTCATTTTCTTTTAGGTCTAAGACGTATAAGAATCAATTCTTTTTTACGGAGATATGGAAGGTCAGACCCTGATCCTCAAGGATCTCCATGGTCTCTTTCATCCCTGTGAGTATAGCCTCCGGGGTGTTTAAATCTCTCTCGAAATATCTCAAGAACTCCCTGAACGTCATGGGTTCTTCCTTTGGTGGGGCTCTAAGCTTCCTCTCCCTCATCAGTGCCGCCAATTTGTGGCCCCACGCGACTCTCCCCAGGTGCTTTTTCCGCACCTCAACAATTTTTTCGACGGGCTCGGTTTGTTGTTTTTGTTGGTTGATTATAATACAAGCGCTGCTCATCTTTCTCTCTTGTTCATCATCATCTCGCTCTTCACCCGCCCGGGTCACGAGCCTCACAGAGAGCACTCCCCTCTAGCCGGCTTCAAACCGCATCTGCCAGACTTTCTTATCGCATTCCTATAGGGCTTTGTCTCCAAAATACAGACGTGCGGTGGGAAGCGCGCCGCCGGTGCAGTCAAAATTTCTGGACCATGCGCGCTCAAATCCCCTGTCATACTGCACCAATCCGAATAGCGTAAGGTAGAGGTTTTGGTTAGAGATAGAACCTTATTTCTTACTCTTTCATAAAATTCACGATTATCCATTAATATCTTTGATAGACTGTCTCCCATCTTTATCTCGCTGTTCATCCTCCTGCTCTTCAACCACTTTGGAAGCGGGTAGTTGGCAGTGATTGACGGTATGGGCAGCTACTGGAAGAGGCGTTAGGAATTTGCCAAAAGCGGAGGAGACGAGCAGGCCCAAGTCAGCCATGGAGTCCTTGATGATGGGGTCATCTTCAATATCTCTCGACAGAGCCTCCGCGCTGTCAAGCTGCACCACACGTGCTACAACTTTGCTGTACATGCTGATAGCTTGTGACGATAGGGCTTTTGCCGTCCTCTCGCCCTTCTCTTGGAGTTCACGTTGAAGAAACTCGGTGTACATCTTTTCGATCACCTCGGGTGAAGCTTTATCGAGTGATGCTTCGGTGTATTTCTTGGGGAGCAAGTGCCCCTTGCCTTTGCGTATGGCCTCTTTCAAGGCTTGGCGTTTGTGAATGGGTTTGGCGTGACACTCTTGTGGGGCGGGGGTGTCAACTACATCGAATATCTCGGCAATATCGGACATCGTTTTTATTACATGTCGATAACGGAAGAAGATGATTATGATCAGAGCGTACGGAAGAAGTATGGCTATATATAGGCATAATTCCATTTTGTTTTGATGTGTTGATCAACACAACAAACTATAGTTTATTCGGAGATGAAGCGGCTGCCCTTGGATTGATTATCATCGATCCACATTGGCTGCATGTTGGTATAGTGGAGTCTCTCGAGTTGCACTTCCTCACTGGGATATTCACCGTTCACGCGATACTTGAACGGTACCTTGTGATCGAATTGCCACTGCCCTCGGTTTTCCCAATTCATCTCACCTTTAAATTGATCCTGGATGTGATTCCTGAAGGTGACAATGCCGCACCCTAGGTACTCTGTGGAGGCTATCTCTGTACCACGTCTTAGAGCATCACGAATCCTATTCATAATTATCTTATACTGATAGGCAGGGCGATCGCATATGGAGCATTGTTTTGGTCGTTTTTCATGGTGGCACATGTTGCGCACTTTAGAGGCCTTCTGAAGATCGAGGCATCTGCTGCACCTTTTCATTCGTTGCCCGTTGCCGTGACCATAAGCCTTAATCTTGAAGTTGTCTAGGGATTGGGGTTGTTTGCATTGTGTACATAGCCTAATATCCATTTCTTTTTTGTTACTTTTATGAAGCATAGCTTCATAAAACATTGGACAACTCACCAATATTCTCACGTCAGCGGGGAGGTGTGTACCCCGTCGTCGTGCACAACTCGCTTATCGTAAAAAGCAGAGAGTCCCAACTTGTTTTGCTCATACGTGACCATCCCCTGGTTGTACACCCTGAAACCTACATTTTTAGCTGTATCTAGCTCACCCTTTAAAGCTCCCAGGTACCTTGACCATGTTACTTCATTCTGCCTTTTTGACATGCCTTTGCACGAGAATTTTGTACCTTCTAACCCTTCAACGAAGTAGCACTTTGCCGTCAAAGCAATCATCCTGGACCCGATGAATTCAGGTTTGAACAACCCTCCCGTTCGACTCGAGTGCTTATCAGTGACGAGCCAGTGTTTCACGTCTGTGTCGTACTCCTCAAGCATTTCAAAGCGAACGACATCTCTCAATTCTTCACCCGAGATGGCAAAGTACGCGCTATCGGTGTCTGTGTACACATATTCAAAGTCTCGACGATCCACGTACTTGTCCAAGAAATCATAGTAAAACTCGAGCATGCGCAACTTTGCCAATTGGTAGACGGTGATGCCGCACTGATAGGCTCGATCGATGCTGACCCCCTGTTTACCCCTTCTTAATTCGTACGCATCTCCGATCTCTTCAAGGTCTTCGAGATATGGGGTCCTCATTGCCGCATCTACCACCTTCTCATCCCTGGTAAAGCTAGTGTTGGCATGCCTTGTCAAGTCCTCGATCATCTTTCCATAAAACGAGTTCCCTTTCAACTTGACTGTATCACCAGCAATGCACTTGTCGGGGTCTTTATCTGCCTGCCGTCGCGCATCCGCAATCTCTTCCGGAAACCACGCGAAGGGCTTACCTCTAGAGTACTTGAGGAACTGATAAAAAGCGGTGACTTTTAGCCCATGCTCTAGGTAACTCTTTAGTACGGGGGTTTATAACAGGATACTCTCTGCTTTCATCAACCCCAGGAGCTTCTTGGTTCCCGGAACACGTTTGCGCCCCGTCCTTCGTAACTACTCGTGCATGTGCTGAGGGATTTGGGTATCGGGTATCTCCTTGAACACAAACAGCGGAGACATTTCGCTGAACTTGTCGTACAGCTCGGCAGGCACTTCGATATCTACCTGCGCAAAACCAAAGAGTGAGCCGTCTAGAACACCTTGCTCCAAAGCTTCCAATTCCTCAACGGGATCGGCTATTTTGATAAGCTTCTCCTTCCCGCAAGGGAAGTCCTGCAGCAGGGTACTCGGGTAGAGCATGTTGGCGTCATACCCTAGAATGGTCTTGCATTCGCGGGGTTCATTGTAGATGTTAGATCTTATTGCCGTCACATCCCTCTCGTGGTACCTACAAAAGACGATCGCGGGGCCGCCAACCATGCCGGTCTGTAAGAGCTCGTAGGCCTCATTCTTGGTGCACTCGCCGCAGGTTTTTTGAACATCGATGCAAGCCTTGCATCTGGTTTTGAAGCAGGCTTCGCTGCACTTGTGCCTGCAAGGTTCTCCTGGCGCATATAGTTCGAGATCTGGGTTCAAGCGCAGGCACTTGTTCAGGACATAGCGCATCGATGCGCCTGGTATACTCACGGCGTCTTTCAAAATGTCAATCTCATCCTCATAGTACGTGTTGCGAGTCTTGTATACTGCTTCGACAAAGGGTACTACGTCTGCCAAGTTGTACTCGGCTAGCCAATCCATCATTGTGACGCAGCCCCTCCTGTAGAACTCATCTCGGAACGCCTGGTAATCTTCGGGCGAGAGGGTGTTTTTACCGCTGAGGGTGGTATAGAAGGCCTCATGTTCGACGGGCCGGCATGATTCAGCTTTTCATAGCTCGACAGCCACTCGTACGGGAACACGAGCTTTTCAAGATTGCAATTCAATGACTTACACCAGCCCGCGTAACTCATTCCAGGCGCGAGAAAGTTTTTAATATCTATGAATTTGAACTTTGATGTTGTGAGGAACATGTAGTCATTGTCCTTCTTTGCTACTTTGATTTTGTAGTCGTCGTCATCCGCAATTCGTTCGACAAAATACCGCTTGATTAGGTTGATGTCGTACTTTCCACTGTTGAACCCTATCACTGCCACTTGGTTCAACCACTCGTTCCAAGCTTTTTGGGTTTGGTTCGGGAGCATGTCAAAATAATCGGGATTGGGGTGCAGCCTTTCGACCTCTTTGACTATGAGAGCTTGCCTCTGCTCGAGCTGCTCAACGAATTTCCGCACTAGAGTTTTGGGATGTTCGTGCATGATGAACGTGGGATGTTCTTGGAGACTATCGTAGATGGCGACACTCACTGGGATATGCTCCGAAAGGTATGTTAGATCGGCTGTTTGCTGCTGGTGTAAAGGTGCTAGGAGAGCTTCAAAGTCAAAGACGATGAAGTGGGGATATGGCCGAAATTCTTTCTTGAAGAGCCTCTTAACATTTGGGGGGTTCTCGCACTCCCAAGTGGTGACTAGGTTGTACCCGAGTTCTTGGATGTGATCCTCCTTGAATTTGGTGAGCTTGAAATTATTCTTATCGGCGTTGGTTCGATGCGGTTGGCATTGGCATCCATGCCACTTGCAGCCGTGATATTCATAGACTGTCTTAGTGTGGGGTTCGTAGCCATCAATCTTATATAACTCCTTATTATCATCGCGAATCACGCGCTCCCCTCCATGCCCGCAGAGCGCGTGATGTATGTGCATTTCAGCCTGCTCCGACAATGCCTCAATCCATCGGCATGCCGCATAGCTGAATGCGTATTGCTCGTAGAAGACCTTTTCCGATTTGCTAGGCATGCGCTGGATTTTTTCACCCTTGCATATGATTGTCGTCTTGACACCTTCGCACTCGTTATTCTTGTGTCGCGTGAGGTTGCAGGATTTTGTGAACATTTGGGTGCAAGCCTCGCATTCCCAGCCCTGAGTCAAAACATCCATCTTCTTGATGTAAAAGCAGTGGCCATCCAGCATGCCGAGATCGATCGTGTCTAACCCCTTCTTGTACTAATTCTGCCCATAGACTAGTCTCCATGGTGCCTTGTCGGAGTTCTTCTTGGGTTCAAAGACCCTGATGTTGATCTTGAAGTGCTTGGCGATCCCTTCAAGGTCAACGAGCTTCGTTGCACGTACCTCTTCCCGCTTTAGGTTGGAGTCCTCGTAGTACTCGCGTGCTAGTTTGAGGGCTGACCTTGTTAGGAACTTTTCACGCTGCTTTCGCTCTTCCCGATAGTGCACCACGAGGCATCTCCAGAAGCACAGGCTGTAGGTTCATTCATCCTCTTTGTCAAAGCTGTAGATGCACCTTTTACCTCCCAGCCAATCTGGAAGAGGGCCGCATCCGAGTAGAGGCTCCCTCGTAGAGATGAGCTTGATCCGCACGTGCTTAAAGACTATCTTACCTTCGTGCGCTCCTGGGGTTTCGATGGTTCTGTCGGGTGGCAAGTAGGCTTTAGTCCAAAACTCCGCATCTTCCAGATCGAGTCGCTTCGTCTCGCATTCTTCCATAAAAGCCTCGATTTCCACCATGCTCGATAGTGACTGTGAGCTCTTGGTCTTGTGGTAGGCCGACACGTCGCCACCACCTCGGTTGTTTATATAGTCTGAAGATGTACTTAGTGTACGAAAAGCTTAACAAATAAATACTTTTTAACTTTCAAACTCGCTTTATTTTTTCTTAATTAGTAAACGATTAATTACTAAACGATGGCTGTTATTTTTACCGATAAAGACATCAGCTTTACAACAGCTTACAGTGAAGTCTGATTGTACAAAGATTTGTTCTTTCAGTATATATATTGCATGTGGTCTATTTCCAAAAAGATTACACAAAATTTCAAAAACAGCATTTTGAAACACGAACAATATAAACTGACAAATGTTTTTAACCCATGTCTAAACCCACGTATATAAATTTCCAATCAAATGTCAAAAACCCCTATAAAAAAACCTGGCATTTTACATGTAGGCTGACAAAAGTTTAACAGGATGAGGAAACAAAACGATAAAAAATAACTTAACACACACACTTTAAATTCTATAAAATTTGTTCCACTTGTCATATTGTGGTCCCCTTGTAAAGTTTACAGGAAATGTGAAAAAATTATTCTATATGGGCATAAAAATGTGTCACAGTATCCTAAAAGTTTAAGAAAGATTTTGTAGCTAGCTTGTTACATCATAATTCGTGTTCAAAAAAGAAGAGAAGTTTGACTACTATTATAAGGTAGCTATAAATACCTAAAAACAGAGGAATAACAACAACATACCGAAAATACTTTTAAAATTAAAAATACTTTTTAAAAGTTGTTGTGGCTTGTTAATTTAAGCTTAAAATGTCAAGTGAAATTTAAGTTACAGTCACATTCTTAGCAAAGACCACTAAGATAACTACGGTAGCTAGCTTACATGAAAAAAGCAACATAAAACTGAAGCTAACATAAGCTAGCTACAGCAGCTAATAGCTGGTCAGTTGAATATAAACTGGAGACTTAGCTAGGTATAAAGAACATGGCTACATATTTATAAATTCCGAGCTAGCTAGCTTAGGTTGTTGTTGGTGTGGTTGGCTTTATGATGCTAGCTAACAAACAAACTCGCATCAATAATATCATCAAAACTAAAAAAAACATAAACAAACCTTTGAAACCTTGTTATACTTCATTTACATACCATGCCCTTTTTCAAATGTTTTTGTAGATTTATTTTGAAGGCAAGAGGAAGACAAATGCTTAAAAAGAACAGCCATCTTTTTTGCAAACACAATTTCCGTTACTTTGTGCTAGAACTTCATTTAACAAACCACAAAGAACTCGCAGTTTTTTCACGACAAAGAAGACATATATTTTACGGCAACATCAAAGATTTTTTTCCGCAACATCAAAGGAAAATGAACACATCCACTTTGCCTGTTACGGACAGACACAGTCTCTGTATTATTATAAGAGATAAACAAGTCAATGTAGCAACATATCTAAGCCGACTTTATACGCTCACACTAGCGTCACATCAAATTTATTTCAATAGACCTTTACGTATGAAGGATGCCTTATAACGTAAATAACTTTAGGGGAGGGATAAAACTTCCTCTTAAAAACATAGTACTAGATTTGAATTCTACGCGACATTAATGCGACCGTATAAAGTAGACCCAACAAACTAACAAGCTAAGTTTCTGTATTAACTGCAATACTGTCAAACTTCTAATGAATTTTTCCACCCTGCAAACTTTTCATCATTAACAACTATAAAGAATCCTATGAAGGCAAGACTATACTTATTTGGTAATTGTGTAATTTTGAATAATACCGTTAAAAATGTCACATTTTTAAAAACAGGGATGGAACTTAAAATAAGCATCTAGCACCCTCCACCCTTATAAATGTTACCATTTCAGAGAAAAGCCTGTGAAGTATATACTTACCAAATAAATCCTCCACATGTATCTCATTTATACCATTATCAGTATGAAGATTTGCTTGAATGGTTTAAAATTAAAGTTTTATAAAATAAATTTTTATTTTTATATTGCAGTAGTTGAATTATGAATTATTCGTTCCAGAAATTAAATGACATGGCAAGTAAATAATTTGGCAGTCTTAACTCACTGTAAGAGTAGACATGACAATACTGATATATAGAACTAGCATTACACAGCTGGTTATCCAATCAGAACTGAAATATCTTTCGTACAAATGATAAAAAGTTCACAAGTCCTGACGCATGGGTGGTTGTCTGCTCTTATTTATAGTTTTATATTTATTTATTTTCTTTCTTTCTATGTTGTATAGCACTGTGTAACTATCAGTAGGTGTTTGTGATGTAATGTTTATAGAGGGTCTTTAGTTCAATTACAGACTATCCTTGTAAAAAGGGCACTTGCGCTGAATATAGATCTCTAGAGGGTGTAACCTCTACAATTCAAAAACAAAAGAGTCAGTAGACTAGTTCCATCATTACAGCTTGCTGTTTTGTTATCTCACAATCATTTTGCAGTATAAAGAATTTCACTAGTGGTACTCGGGCTTCTTAAGGCCAGTCCGAAATTTATGGTCACTAAAGCGCGGCACTTGTCATCGCTCTACGAATGCAATTTTTTGTACGTCGATCATGTATGTGAGTTAAAACCATGTGGTGGGTGTCGTTTATTAAAAGGGTGTAAAACTTGTTCTATAAATAGATTTTTGTATTTTAGTGTTTATAACGGCACGCTTAGTTTCTACAACTACGAACATTTTTTTCATTAACGACAACCTGTATGTAATGAGATTTTATCAGATTTTTAAAATTCAATTTTCATTGGATTTGAAACTCAACTGCAAATGGCGCGAAAGGGCTCTTTTCGGACCGAGTGTACGGAGTCAGGCGGGAATTTGGGAAATCGGTAAGGAGTTCGGGATCTGTGACAATGATATGACATCGGCGCGTCGTGGAATATTCGCGGGAAATTCGATTTCAAATATCGAATGTTTATGCTTCGGAAAATAATAAAGAGACGTGAAACAAACAAACAAAACACAGAAGTTATCAATGAACGAGAAGTTTATTGTCAGTACAAGATATGTCTGATTTATTCCAATGTGGTTATATCTGTTCTTCGTTGGTCACCATTTCGAATAAATTTCATCCTACAGATTCAGCAGGGAAATATTTATATTTTTGTACGCAGTTTGAAGGAACACACATCCATTTCCAGGAAGAGTTTTATTTCACACGAAAGTATAAATCTTTTATACAATTTATGCGGGAAAAAAAGTTCCATGGAGATGCCAGAAAAAACTTTGTAAAAAAATTTTCCCTGGAAAAATGGAACAAACTTGCCAATGAGACGAAACTGAAACATTCTTTACATCGGTGTGAACAGTGTGAGATACAAGGAAAGCATCGATCTTTTGTAAAGGAGAAAAAAACCCTATGAAAGACATCAGTAACACTGTTGAGATTCCACTAGTGCAGCAAAAAACACCACCGCTGGTTAAAGAAGCAGCAAACCCATGTTTGAGGATATGTCACAAAAGTGGAATAAAATTTATGACACACCCCTCACAAAAATTCTCCCAAAAATCCCTAGTACAAGATTGGTGGGAAAAAAAACGAATTCTGAGTTGAAACAGAGAATGAGGAAATTACAAAGAAAAATAAAAGCAAAAATTGAAGAATCCTGGACAAGCGATGGAAAAGATGTTTCAACATTTTATGGATCCAGACAGTCAGCAGCTGCATATGGGAAACAAAGGGCTAGTTTGTTCTTTGACAGAAAGAGTAAGTTGAATTACATTTTTTATGAAACTCATACTGAATATTTTATCAAATACATTTCTCATCATTGTTTGACTTATCATTAACCTATCATTTTAACCTATTTTCGAAAAATACCTATAAATTTGTCACACAGCTGGTGATTTTTAGGATCAATTGGTTTTAATTAAAAAGATATATATGAAAATGTACACACAATATTATAGAAATGAAAAGGAAACATATTGGACAGTCAGAGACTATCAAAAAGAAAAAAAGGCACTCCCCACATCCTGACTTGGTAAATTTTGACAAACAATCTATGTTGGAAGAAGTACAAGCTAGTCCAAGTGGAGCACAGGCATATAATTTTTACTTGAATATCCATAACTGAATAGGGTTTTCTAATCTTTACAATTAAATTAAGAAAGCTTGGAGAAGTCGTGGGTGCAAATCCTGCCTCTTACAAAAAAGAGTAGTTTAATAGTAAAACACTCTCTGTGCTTTCAAGGATAACTTGAATATTCTACTACTTTACTTATAATATTTTACACAAACATGTTCACATAAAAAAATGAATATTATCAAATTCTCCATGTAGTTAAACTTGTCATGTCTTGCTCGGAAGTATGGTATTGCTAAGCAAACAGGAAACATGGTTGTGCGCGAATTTCTTGAGAGTTCAGATGTCGATTTATCAAAATTCCAGAGCAGCTATATCGATCTGAAAAAAAATAGATCAAAGTATCAAAAAATGCCAGGTATACATTACTTCTATCATTAAATTACATATACAGACGTTCTGAGTTAAGAGCCTTAGTTATGTTAACTGAAAAAGAAAAGTGTTGTTTTATGATCAAATTTTGAATATGATTCAAATATATAAATTTATATAATAAATATATAAATTTTTACCCAGGTGGAGATGTATCTATTCCTATGATACGTTCGTACAGCAGTTTAAAAGTTGACATGGAAGAGCGCGTAAGAAAAGGCCAATACTCTCTTGGTGAATTGATCGAACCAAAGACGTACAGAAAAATAACTTTAGACAAGAATGGCAACATTGTTTACTCTGATGTTATTGTCTCTTGTCGAAAAATTGCACTGAATGTCATCAGGAAAAAACTGTTTAAAGAACATGTAGATCTAGGAATAATGCGTGAAAGTCCGTTGATCAATCGATACCTTGTCATATGGGCAGATCATGCATCTGTTATGAACAATGGTCACCTTCTTATGACAGTAAAACCGTTATATTCTGCGAAAACGTACTTCAGTAGCAAAGAGATGAAGGATTTGAAAAAAACAGATATCAATGTTCAAGAAGTAGTTGAAACACCTTCGTTGTATATATTTGGACAATCACTTGATGGTGTTGCAGACAAGTTATCATATGTTAACACAAGATTAGAGGATGTTGATCAATTGCAATATCCAATAACTGAAGGAGGAATTACACTCAATGATACCTTACGTTTCTTTCATGGTATGTATTTTATATGAAGACAAAATCGTAGTTATATGGAAATTATATTTATTTTTTATTTTTATTTTTTATTAATTACTCAGCCCTATTCATCAGTTGACAGTATCTAGCGACTGCTATCCCCGCAGTTGTGAAATGTAGGATGTGACAGTAGAAAAACTTTGAAAATAAATTATTACAAATTTTATTTATTATAAAAACATTTGAATTGGATGGACAAATGACGTTGCTCATAACACTGAAAAAATATTTATTTTAAATACCTGTTATATAGGCGATCACCCAGAGCTACAATATGAAACTGCTAATATGCAAGGTGGTCACTATCCGTGCATTTGTGGTTGTCATGCACATCGCTTCAATGATCTACAACATGTGTTTTCATTCAAGCTTCCATCACTTGAAGAACGTCGTAGAAAGGTATCTAAATATAAGAAAGCAAACAGTTTATGATTTAATTATACTCTATTATCGTTCAAGTTATAACAATTGTAGGAAGGGCTGACATTTTTTGTATAATCTGGTAATATTCAGAAATAAATACTGAGTTGATGACAAGAAAGATATTTGATGGCATTGATAACAATGTGAATAGGAAAGACAAGGATGGAATGCTAAAGAAATACCTTTCTGGAGTGTCCAGTGTTCCAGCCATGATGTCTAATAATGAGGAACCAACACTTGCCTCCCTAAACCTTGACTCATACGAGGTGAGTCCTATTGAGCCTTTACATGACATTAAAGGTCATATCCAAAATTTGTGGACTTTACTCAAGGAGTTCCTTCAAGAAAAGGAGTTGGAAATTTTCAACACAACAATAGATTACTGCTATGGTAAAAAAAGCAAGGTACGTGGAAGTGACTACAGGGAATCCGTAATAGCTGTTTACAAAAATATGAAAGGGCATTGTCGCAAAGTCATTGAAGATTTATTGTTCACGCTCATGGAAATCAGTCGACTATCATACAGTGCAGCTGAAAATCGAACACCAAAATTTATTTTGCGTCTGTATAACATGACCTTTATGCATGCATTAATGTGTATCAACTTTTTTGGAAGAACCCTGACATCAAAAAAGATAACCACCAGAAAGTTTTATGGAATATACTTTCATGCAATCACAGCGCACTTGGCAGATGTTTCAAGAATAATTGCACCCAGCTCTCTGCATACTGAAAATGAAGAAAGACTGTTTAGTGCAATTAATCAAATCAACGAGACAACATCTTCTCGAAAACCTGAATCGATTCGTGACAATAGCATCATTCGTTTACAAGCACAACGTGAACTCAATGAAATGCTAGGAATTAAACACAACTACCAATTTTCTAGGATTTCAAAGCTTTCAAAGACACTAGGTATGTTTACTTAAAAAAAATGTATGTTTTAAACAAATACAATCATGTTTTTTATAATATAATCTTAAAACAAATCACATTATCAGGGAAAAAAAAATTCAAAATTTTAGGTGATGTCCCAAACAGTGTGTTTTACTTGAACGAAGTTCCAGATAGTCTTTTTCAATGTCACTTGGAAAGAATCGCAGATTACATTAAAGTGGGTGAAGGTGAGTGGTGGCATTTTGAAAAAGAGAAGATCATATTTCATGATGGTGATCTAGAACCAGATTTTCGACAGAATGGACCAGCTATGATGGAATATGGTGATGACAATTTGCAATCCTCAAAAACCAAAGTCATTGATTGTTGGGATTACATCCTGAAGAATCAAATCAAATTACCAATAAGCATTATAAAGGTGTATGATATGGTGGGAGATGTTACTGGTGTTATTACAACTGATTTGGTTATTAATGAAGATGAAGATGAAGAAGCAATAAAAGAGTGTGATGTGATGCTTGAAGTTGAAACTCCATTAGAGAAAGAATTTCCAGCAGTATCTTTTAAACAAACTCAGCAAAAACTTACGGAGTTGTCTTCTGTTGGGAAAATGATAGAGAAAGTGATTGGTAGATCTTCAAACTTGCTGCAGTTTGATTACCACCACATGGCATTCAAAGAGACAAAAAATGAAACATCAAGAAAAATATGCAAGAATTTGATAAAAATTCTGGAAACTGACGTGAAAGCAGATTTCGAACTGTGCAAAACATTTCAACAGACATGAGAAAAAGAATTTTACTTGCGAAACAAGAAAGTGCCTCTTCATGATGATATTTTAGCTGATGATGACTGCACCAAAAACTTTAATAAAATTGTAGTATGTAAACGGTTGTTCAAATTGTGGGGAATCAAGTATTGACTTGACATTACCACAACGTGCTATATATTTATCTATTTACTATTTATCTAGTTTTTCCGTGATTTGTTGAAATTACAATTTAAATTAATATTTAATGTTTAAAAGATTTTCCAAGAGACAAATATTACACAACAAACAAAAACAAATGTAGAAACTTTCAATTTGTAAATAATTTATATAAAAAAACTAATTCTTCATCTTCAACTATTGTGTATGAATCGTAATTTTGCATTTCTAACATAATTAGAGTATATTTTATGATAATTTATACCTTCTCCAAGGCGTATTTTCCATTTCTATATTTAAAATTATTTTTTTCGTCAAAACTTTACTTTTTTAAATAACTAAACTTTCATATATTCCTTGGCTAATTAACTACCATACTAGACTTTCTTTGCTTTTTTTTTTATTTTGAAATCTCATTAGCTATATATATATCTATCTGCATACTGATTTTTTTTTGTGGAATAATCTGACAATGCTTTCCTTAAGCTACTCTCGTTTGTGCAAGAGACAGGGTTTGAACCTATATAGTTCCCAGACAATTCCATTAGATCGTAATGTATACAAGAGGGCCTTTTTTTCTCAGTATAGCTATAGCTATATATTTGTATGAACAAGTATATATGAACAAAAATTGTAGCTATAGGAATAACCAACAAGATAAATGACTACATCAAGAATTAAGTAAAAAGTAAAAAGATTTTATTATTTAAAATTTTCGTCAGTTCATCGACTGACTTCTTCAGTATCGCTTACAATACCAATATTGTGTTTGTGTTCATATATCCTTTCTGGAATAACTGGATAAAGAAATTTGTGTTCGAATATATATATATATATAGATATAGATATAGATATAGATATAGATATAGATATAGATATAGATATAATTAGATATAGATATAGATATAGATATAGATATAGATATAGATATAGATATAGATATAGATATAGATAGATATATATATAGATATATATATATATAGTATATATATATATATATATATATATATATATATATATATATATATATATATATATATTATATATATATATATATATATATATATATATATATATATATATATATATATAAAGTGGGAGAACAAGCAACAAATTACAACTGTGTAACAACTCTGAGTTTCATGTTTTTTAAACAATCATCAGGTTACAACTATTGGTTACACTAAACACATGTTCTTATATACAGCCTCATAATACAATAGGGAATACAAATATGTAGCCTATTTTAAATTTTCTATAATAAATTTATTCCTATGACGACATCTTGAAAGTAACTCAGTGCGTTTGTTAAGGAGTCCTTTGGGTTCAGCACGGATAATGCACACTTTTTCAGAGAGACAAAGGTCGCATCTTCTGGTTCCACATCTGTAAGGGAATGCCCTTGTAGCGATGGTCCATGTCAGGTCAAAAGGAGTAGAAGTGTCCTTTAAATGCCATATAAACTTTGACAACTCGGTTTCATTCTGGTATTTCTTGTGTTTGAAGGATTTTACATGGTTCCTATAACGCGTTTTAAACTAGGGTTAAGTGCACAAGATTGTACTGAGTAGGACAGATGGAAAGTTTTACGCATGGAAGAAATGTCTAGTTCCTGCTGAAGACTGTTCGCAGACCTCTTTTGAGGTGACCCAGCTAGAAATTTTGGGTACCTTGGTTCAGGAATATGGGTTGAAACCCTTGCACCTTTTACAGAAGTCCTGTCCTACTCTTTGTTTGTTTGCCAAAGTTTTGTTCGTATGTGATAATTATCTCCTTGGAAAACAGAAAAATTGTGTCGTTTGGGGAGCACACTCTTTAGAGGAGCAAAACCTATAGACTTTAAACCTAAGACTTTACTGGTCGAGTTTATCATTGTGCTTGCACTTTGTAATTTTTCTCTTCTTTACTTTTCATCTTTGTTCAGACAATACAGCTGGTGCTTGCCGTCTTCTTTACAACCAATAAGCCTTTTAAGCTTCGTTAATGCTTTGTGAAGAAGGGGATGGTCAGCCATCTATACAGTTTGATACTCCTTTTTTAGATTTATTCAGAGGTGGTAATGTGCTGTGAACAGTGGATTCATCTGGTGGTAGATTGGCTGCAGAACCTGTCGGAGCCAGCTGTTCCTAATATTACCGTTCAAAATTATTCAATCTCTGCATTCAGTCCTTTCCTTCAAGTAGCTTTTCAATGTTCATCCGAATAATGACTCGTTGCATTGGATTTGCATACAACAGATAATTTTGGAAAGGCAAAGCTCTTCAGCATAATCAGAGATTCGCTGTTTAATTTGGGCAGATGCTTCCTTTAACCATGTTTTAACACCATCCTTCCGGGGGAAAACCAAGACATTGATTTGCATAAATCAAAAGTCAAATCCTGCTCCGGCATCATACAATACCTCCTCTCTTTCTCCAATTTTATCAAAATGGGCCTTACACTGTCCTCTAATATCGTTCAACATATTTTGGCGAAGGTGTAAATTTTGCATAGTGGAGTCTTATGACTCATAGGTCATTTGTGAATCAGTTTTTTCTTGGCTCTCTCGCTGCTCATTGGATTGACTTTTATTACCACTCACATCATCTGATTCAAGCTTGTCCTTTTCCAGTTTTTTTTCTTAGCGCTTTTTAGCAAGCCCAACCACTTTCGAAGAGCAAAACCACAGTCGTCCGAGTCTAAGTACTCTACAAGGGTTTCTAAATACGAGGAGAATCCTTCTTTCAGGTCTTCTTGTTTTCAGAACGCACGTCTACGAAATATCCTTAAGTTAAGCCTACATGTGTCTTTATATATTGGCCATACAATTTTGATAGGGCCGCCAGTGAACACAGGAATATGGTTACGGAGTTGCAATTACTTTGAATTGTCCACTTCCACAGCGACATTTCTAGGCTCTCCTCCCTTCTTTTTTCACTTAAAACTGGTCCAAATGTGTTTGTTTTGTTATACTTTTATTGTCACCTTTCACCTTTCTGTTTAAGATATTCTCTTAATCCAACCCTTCGAAATGTCTGGTTGCATGATACAATTTACCTCCAGATGATTTCTTGGTCACTCATATCTCGGATGGCTTGATCCAGTAATCTATGGGTCAAAGGGTGCACCTCTTTACCAGGTGTTTTCTTTGTCACAGGATCTTCTTGACCAAAATAAACACGGCAGTAGCGACATTTTGAATCAATTTTTTTTTTCCTCAAGCAATATCCATTGCATATGTGGAGTGCTATGCGATTGACCATTAAAGTGAGGAAGTCTTCTGTAGCTTCCTCAGAGTCGCACATTTTAGTAACCTTTCAAATCAAAGTAAGGGGGCTCTTGTGTTCCTTCAGGGCATGCCCAACCATCTTTATTTGGATTCCATGTTATCAGTTCCACGTGCTGGATGTAAACTGGTAAATCTGAGAGAGAAAAACTTCTTCTATGTCTAACTTGTCCGTCTGGAACCATTGATACAAACGTTTTGCTCTATCCGCTTTAGCAATTTCATCATCTTGAAAGTCTAATGCTTCGTCAACTCTTTTTGCATGTTTGCGAGAAAACAAAATTCCGTGTGTATAAATCTGTTCTCTTGATTTGGCATCTTATACCGGAAAAATAAGTCGTCACATTGGAATAAGTGTTTTTATACTGTACTATAGTTATTTTTTGATCTTGCGTCGAAATATAATGTGGTAATATGAAGATTCTCAAGTACTGCTTTTCTTTACATTTGGGTACTGGACATAAATTCTGCCTTCAAGTCTTCTTGTGGAAGTAAAAGCGATGGACGAACTATGACTCAACCCCACCAAAATTAAGGGACATTAAAATGAGTGATAAAGGGCATTAAAATATAGATCCAGACATGCTTGTTTTTACCAACAAGAAGGTAGCTACCATAAAGGTTCTTTTAAAATATTTTGGAAACAAGGGTAGAAAAGAATCATATACTCCGCTCAAGCTGGATACAGAAAATTTGGAGTAAAATATCAATATCTTACCGCTTTTACAATAACGTTCGTCATAATATCTTGAGTTTGTTTACAAACAACTAGTTACAACTTGTTATTTGTTTTATCAAGAGAGCAGTGTGAGTGTGTATCAGTTTATTTTCACAGCGTGAAAAATTAAATCTATATATTATAATACACGTATACGTCACTCTATCTGTCACGCAAAATGGTAATCGCAGTTGTGGGATACTCGAAATGCGGTAAATAAAGAAAGGGCGAACCCGTGGATTTATCCACGGGTTACCGACTAGTTTATTAGATTCCTTACCAGGACCTTTTTTGAACTTGCTTATTAAACACCAACAAGATTAGTATTTTATAAAGAAACGTCGAGCCAAATATCAATGTCTTACTTGCTAACGAAAATAAATGTCGCTTATGAGTATATGAAAATAGTCGCATTGATTTTTTGCTCGACGGTATACAAAATCTTATGCAATAGTCTTGGCAAAAGAGACGTCCTGATGCTCTACAAATGCAAAATATAATACGGAAAAAGTTCCAAATTCTTTTTTATTATTTCTGCTATGACAGGGGGTAATGCTATATTTAAAAATAGAGGTATTTTCACGATAATGTAAAATTCGTTTGCTTTCACCATACAAAACTTTGCATATATATGTATAGTAGTTAAAATTTTAGGAGACCCAATCCTGATCTACCGTAATGCTTCGAATAAACGCCCAGGGCGTTTATTAAATTTTTGACATTTTTGGGGGGTGTTTAAAAGAGGGGGGCGTTTATTAAATTTTTTACACTTCGTCTCTTTTGCAGTTTTTAAGGATACCTATAATATATATCTTCACAACAGAATATAAAAGATATTCACATGTTTTAGAGAATGAACTTCAAAAGCGAAAAACTAAATTTCCAACCTTAACCCTAAGATTTAGGAAAAAAGTAAGTAAGTAAGTAAGTAAGTATACTTTTACTATCGCCTCGAATAAACTCCCCTTATGAGGGAGGGGCGTCTATTCGAGGGGGCGTTTATTTAAAAACTGACTGAAAAGGAGGGGCGTTTAATAGAAGGGGGGGCGTTTATTCGAAGCATTACGGTAATTAATTTTTTCTGAATTAACCCTCCGCAAAACGCAAAATTGAGAAATTGGCATTAAAAGAAGTATTTGGACGTCATCATTGTAAACGATAGACTATTAATGACTTATAAGCCATTTAGCCGGGCACAACGAGAAAATAGCGACCTCGGTTGTTTGAATGGACCTCATTGCTTAGGTCCATGCAAGTAGTAGTAGTAGTAGTATTTATTTGCTGCTATATAGATTGTACAGTATATAATATATAAATGTATAAATGTATATAAAGTTGTATGTTGAAAAATAAAAATAATACAATACAAGCTATAGCAGTCAGGAGACCGACCACTAGCAAAAGTTAATCTAAGGAGGCCACCTTTAGGTATAGTTTCAAAACTATTTTTGTTTATGTGCAATATGCAAAAAAAAAAAAAATTAATTTTAAGAGTTGTGATTTTTTTGGAGAAATGTACAGGTAAGTGATTTAAGTCTAGAAAGACTAAGTGAGGGAAGATCAATAGAATTGAAATGCTTTTGGAGAGAGTTCCAGTTTTTTATTGCTTGATAGTGAATAGAATCCGTACCATATGTTAAAGTCTTAATAGATGGTATAGAAAGAAGTTTGTAGGAGCATCCTCTAGTTACATGAGTATTTGACAGATAAGTCAGATTGAAAGAATTTTGTATGTACGAAGGAGATAAGTTGTTAAGAGTTTTATACACTAAGAAAACGTTTAATGTGAAAATTATATCTGCAAGGGGAGGTATATTTAGAGTATCAAAGAGTGGTTGAGAGTGGGCATAGTAATCAGAAAAAGTTATGAGGCGAACTGCAGATTTTTGTAGTTTAAAAATACGAGAGTTGAGTGGAAGATTTTGACCCCAGACTTGAGTTGCATATGATAGATGGGAGTGAAAAAGGGCAAAATATACAGTGCGTAGGGTTTTCCGAGATAAGTTTAAGAGCAAGAGTGTTATAATGATAGAACCAGCTTAAATTTTCATTTAAGTAAACCCCCAGGTATTTGACTGATGATGAGAGTGAGAGACGTTTACCACCTAGTTTCAACTTGATGTCATAGTTAATTTTTTTCCTGATATTTCTGAAAAGGATAACTTCTGTTTTGGTCACGTTAAGAGCTATCTTATTAGCATTCAGCCATTGTAGTAAGAGTTTTAGATCAAGGTTAACTTTCTTTTTGATAATGCAGTAGTATGTAAAGAGCGATACAGGTAGGTTTTCGCTCCTTTCACACCTCTACCCCCCCAAAAATCCGCCTACCCCACCTCCCCCCCCCTCCCTCACCAAACCAACCTGCTCGACCAACCACCCCACCACCAAAAGCCCCTAAAAGCCCCGCCTCTTCCACCTCCATCCCCGCTTTTTACCAACTTCCCCACCTCCCGATCATCAAAACCCCGCCTCCGGCCCTTCCACCCCCACCCTGATTCCGACAAACCCGACAATTCCACGACATGCGCACACGCCGATAGTAATAATGCTGACATCAACAAAAACCAACGCATGCGCAGTTGAGTAGGGGAAAGTCCCTTACTCAAAGCCGACCGCGCTATTTGAAGTTGAAAGCTACCCATAATAAAAGATGAGTTGGTTAACGAACGCCATTAGCAAACTATACGACACCGTGTCGGCACCAGTAGCAGCAACACGAGACGCTCTCGCCGATCAACTACGGAGCGTGCGGGATACCGTTACTTTCTACTATAATAAGGCGACGAAGCAAATCACAGGAGCGACAACGCTCCACGACGAGGTCCAACGGGTCACCATCGAAGACGAATATCAGGGAATCGCCGACCTCAAACACATGTTCGGAGGGGAGAAGGAGCAGGTCACGAACCCGGAGGGAATCGAGGACATCCAGCACATATTTGACGAGAATGACACACAATTTTTGGAAGATGGAAACCGTATCAAGACGTGGCAGTTCAACAAGAACCTTAACCTACCTCTGGCAGAGGCTATCATGCAAAAAATCACACCCCACGTAGACATGCGCGTCAAGGTAGTCTACAGTTTCAGCTGTGACATCTAACTTAATTATACGCCTGTCGACTTTTTGGTTCCGTTTTCACCCTCTGTCGATTCAACTCCTCCTTGTTTTAACCACCCGCCAAACGATCTGTACCCCGTTGACCCGGGGTATTTTATTTGGTACTCAATTAAGTTACCATAAAGAGCGACTCTAAAGGACGAACATTTCCGATAAGTTTTTTATTCAGTTATACTAGCGTCGCATCAAATTGATTTCAACTGACCTGTACGTATGAAGAAGACGTTATAATGTAAATAGGCAATCCTTCCTGTTACAAAAACATTGTACCATATTTCAATTCCACGCGATATTAATGCAGCCATATAAACTAGGCCTAACAAACTAACAAGCTGGATATATTAACTGCGATACTGTCAAACTTTTAAAGAGTTTTCCACTCTGCAAACTTGTCATCAGTAACAACTAAGAAGAATCATATAACGGCAAGACTATAGTAATATTTGATACAAGCAAATAGCCCTGGTCTGGTGGCAAAGTTGTTGTTGTTTTCTCAAATGAAACGGCATTTCGTGAAAACTAAACTTTGGGATTCGCAAGTTTAATAACTTTTCAACAAAGTTAATTCCGGCAAAACGAATAATTTAGGTCATCCCCCCAGAATTCAATTCCTGTGAAAAATAAAAATGAACCCACCCATCCGCAAATTCTAGTTCCGTGAAGTTCAGTTACTTCAAAGTATATTACGTTGAAATGTAATCACAAGAGGAGTTTATACTAAGAATTACGTCGAGACTTTTTTTCGTTATGCCCACTTTCAATGGTGTTCTATCTTGCAGAGAAAAATGGCATGTGACAATAATTCGTCAATGTTTCATTCATAAAAGTTCGAAGAAAATTCCAATCACATTTATAAACCGGTCACCACGACATAATCAGTGCAAAAAAAACATAACCGGACCATGCGTACATAATCCGACCGTCCTGTTTATAAACAGGCCGGTTTCGCAATCTGGGCAGAACAATATGATCTACACAGCATCCATAATCTTGTTAGATATTTATAGGAGCCCGATCATTCATATATTTGCTGTAGTTATTTATACATAACATCCATACTTTTAGTACACTGTTTTCTTTGACATGCCATTTGTAGCTTTTTTAGAAAGATTTCAGCGGCACAACATCGACACAATTGTTATACTGATTTTAACGGCATAGTATTCTGTTGAGTCTGCTAAATTACGTGCTCGACGTGCTTACGTGCTCACGTGCTTTACGTGCTTTACGTGCTCACGTGCTTTACGTGCTTTACATGCTTTTCAAAACCAATGAAACTGACGTAAATAATGATAATGCGTAAGATTATAATTAAAAATAAACAGAAGTCACTACATGTTTTGTCTGAAGAAACGTTTTCAATATTTATTTCAAAAGATAAGCAATACGTCCAAACCCAAAATTGACATGAATACAATGTAAATGTTTTAACGTTAAAATTTTTATGAAAACAAATGTTATGGCTTCTTAAACTTCAAGCAACTGAAACACCAAGGTCGTTAGCATCATCATCTTTGTCATTGTCCGCAATGCCTACATCTGCAATAACGCTTTTTGGAAAGATGACATTCTACCAAATTGGCATAGACGATAGTCCTATTCAACAGCCTCATTTCTGTTAAATGGTACTGTCAAAGAACCTTCCACCTTTAAACATAATGTACCGATTGTTAGTACGGCTTTGCATGATCGACCATGGCATTTTGCACTTCTGTGTGATTTCTCCATTAGTCGCACATTTTGTGGTCGATGGAACAGAGCATGTATGGATAAAATGCTTGAAGATCAGGCGATTTTAAAGATTCCGCCCCGCGTAGCGTTGACGGAAATCAACAAGAAAATCACCAATATGATGTTTGAATAAATAAATAAAGGTAAAAAAATATAAATTTAGCCAGTTTATGTACTATTATATTATATTATAGATTGCTAAACTTTCAAATTTCTTTTCCTCGAACACGTCTATACGCTACGTATACTCTAACTTTCAAATGAAATTTTGCGTAGCGCGCTTTATTGACAGATTGTCTAGATGAACATACGATGAACTTGTTTCCATTACAATGTCGTACATGAAACGGAGATGTAGATTCTGTTTCACACTCTGTTTCGCACTGTAGATTCTGATTCACACTTGTCCTTATCGCTTTTCAGGGTTTTTCATTTCACAGCAAGACCCATATAGCCCTGGGTTTCAGGTGGTGGAGTACCTCAAACACGTAAGCACGTAAGCAGGTAGAACACGTGAGCACGTAAAACACGTGAGAACGTCGAGCACGTAATTTAGCAGACTCTATTCTGTTGAAGGCACGCATTTTGGTTAGACTTGTTTTTCTTACGCTAATTTCGAACCATTATCTCAAGTGGCAAATGTGTTCGAAATGGTTTGAATATGATACCCTTGCACGGTTGGGTAGTAAAACTTTAAAAGTGAGAATAGTGTACACCTACATGCTTTTTCTTTTATAAGAACACTAGTCGATAAGACCCGTGGAAAAATCCACTTAGGCAAAAGGCCAATGAAAAATAGGTTGCTTTAGATGTTTTGCTGACGTCAGTAGTGCATATAAAAAAAAAAATGTTCTTAAAATCTTACATCAAATGTCAAATCGCATTAAATCCTCCACACAAATCTTACACAAAATAAAAAAGAATAGCTTGCAAGGTGTAAAATATAGTTGATAAAAAGTTACAACAACGACACTCACAACATCGACACTCACAACACCAATACTCACAAAACCGACAGTAAGAACACCGACAGTTACAACACCGACAGTCACAACACGGATAATAACAATCTCAGAAATAACGCATCTCAAATATGTACATCTTATAAGTGATTATGTTGAAAACCCTCAGTATTTTATTCTGAAATGTCAAAAAGGAGGCCTGCAAGAGTTAGCACAAATCAACAAATATAAGTTATTTTACACATTTTAAATATTGTCTTTCCCTTAAAAGCTTATACAAAAATATGAAAAAGCCATAGTTTCGAAAACATCAAATTTAAATCTAGAAAAATCAGTCATTTCGGTTGGATACCATCCTCTCCCACAAAAATTTACACAAAATGTAAAAATCAACCAGTTAAGAACACAAAAATTTTCCTTTTTAGTTCTGTACTGCCCTTTACCAACAATTTTAAACCTAAATGTCAAAAAATCAATGAGCAAAGAATAAACTTGAATCAACAAAGATCATTATTTTGGAAACATTGTATACGGTTGGTAAACAAAAGTTTACACAAAATGTAAAACAGATCGGTTTTTGAGAAACACATCTAAATCAACAAAAATAAGTTCATTCAGCATGTCGTATATTACCATTACCCATTAATCTTCTACAAAAAGGTTATGAAACACATCAAAATTTAAAAAAATCAGTGATTTCAGTGCATACAGTCCTCGCGTTTAGATTACAAAATATAAAAAACAAAAACAGTTTCAGTCAGAACATTAAGTATATAATTTTTTTATCATCAGCAAACATTTATCCCTACAAAATTTTGTAAAATTCTCAGGAAAAACATAAACGTGAAACCATGGAATTTTCTTCCAGCAAAAATTACATCACATACAGTTAGTTCTCCCAAACAATAGTTTATAATACGAAATATAAAGACAAAGATCAATTTTCTAATGTTCAAAGTTCGTGTTACGCTCTTAAACTAAGGTACACTCGAGTTTATCTATGAAATTTAATGAATTAATTTTTCCATTATTTTTCTCTCAGCGAATGTCTGGACTCAATTTTTTGAATACCGCATCAATCATAGTGGTCCAATGGACGTTGCATCCATAATGGGGGAAAAGTGTTTTCCAAATTCAGTGGTGAAAGAAGCGGTCGTGGTCTATCACAAGTACTTTTGATTTGAAATTTCGTACAATGCTATGTACTGCATATATATTTGGGTTTTTTCTGAATACAAGCGGTTCAAAAGCTATGACCGGTCAAGTAAACCATTAATTTTAGTTGAAAATGGGGCGCGCTGGTGGGGTGAAACCTGAAAATGGAGCGCATGCTAAAGGTTAAGACTACTTTTTTTTATTTGCTGTGAGTAAAGCATATGTAGTGACTAAAGTTTGAAAGGCTGTCACATTAATTAGTATGCACCACTTAATTAAAATGACTATGTAAATAATTTACTTTTTTTTCAGAGATTATGCCCTGAGAAGGTCGCAATAAATTATATCTTTTCAAAGACTGATCCTAGCTACTTAGAGAAACAATGGTTTGACCCTATTACAGGTATAAAGAAAGAGTTTTGTTTAAAATAGATGATAAAGTTGAGATAAAACCCATTAATCCTAGATGTCCATTTATTGCAGGATGGGGTGTAGTAGCGTCAGAGCAAATAACAAAAGATACCTTCCTTCTTGAATACAGAGGAAAGCACGCCCTTCTAAAAGAGATGCAAGAAAAAATAATAAAATCATATAAGAAAGATTGACGGTGAAGTGACAAAACAGCTGGCTGCTGTGATATAACTTGTCTAATGACGGCTGGTTAATTATTATAGACGTGTAACCCTCTGAAGATTCTGCATGGATAGCAAGACCGTCCCTTTTAACAAGGATTATCTTAGAAAAAATACATTTACCATTAAACAGGACGCGTAAAACAGTGGTATAGCACAAAACACTAATAAAAACCATATAAAGACAACAAACAAAAGAATTAGGCAAATTGAATTAATAGCTAACGGAACAAATGTAAACTGAAGCAGGCAACGATCTGTGCGCCAGGACTTGTGAACCTGGCTGTAGCTTTACACGTGTTAAGGGCGCTTACACAGATAATTGCTGCTGTGGATCAACCTAATGACAGTGCCAGCCTGTCATGACTGGGCTGATGTGCGTGGGCATCAAACCACGAAGACAAGATAAGAATATCAAACCCCCTTGCAAAGCTTCTTCTAAAATGATTCAGGGCAGCAGGATCGTCAATCCTGTAGGCAAAGTTAGCAAACTCTGCCTCCCTACTGGACTGGGGTAACAAGTGGAACCGTCAAATCCAAAGACAAGACAAAAACTCCAGCCCCTTGCTATGCTTTTTACAGGATCTCAAGAAAGAGAAGGGAGTGAGCAAACTCCTATATCACGGTAAACTAACCGACCAAGGATCAGCTGGGGTAAATTGGAACCGCTAGGGAAATTTATTCCCTGTCCCAATTTGTTTTTGTGGCATGGAAACAAGTTAAGTCCTGGTAAAAAATAGTAAGTCAGGATGAATTGTTCAAGTAAGATGAATTAACTTCTGAAACGCAGCGGCTGTTGCACTTGAGCCAAGTGTTTCATTGATCTTTAATAAAAGCCCAGTAATGTCCCGCTTTTAAGGTGCCTGAGTGGTTAACGGTGGCGACTAATCTGTACTTGTTGCTAAAAGAAATTTCGCCAGTAGGGTGAGAAAGCACGTATTTTCGTATGTGTATGAATATAACGTTGGAAGCGTGAAACACTGGTAATTTAAATATTTTAAAATTACCTTCCAATATTTGTAACTAAAAATTTACTTAAATACCTATAGTGTCAATGCTTGAAATCAGAAACAATCAAAAATACACAACTGACAAACGTGTACACGAACAATTATTACACAAGTCAGTTCTAGTTTATGGAAATCAAGGTTGACGGTGATGCCAAGGAATTTATCCCATCCCACCGCTTCTTGAAGCCAAATTATGTTTAGCGTACATACTTTGCGATCAGTGAGTCACTATTGAAGTGAAAAAATTCGAGAAAGAAATCAGAGCAGGATGATTGATGATGAAGTGACAAAACAGCTGGCTGTTGTGATATAGCTTGTCTAATGACGGCTGGTTAATTATTAGAGGTTGTAACCCTCTGAAGATTCTGCATAATAGCAAAACCCTCCCTTTTAACAAGGATTCTGTCAGAAAAAATACATTGACCATTAAACAGGACGCGTAAAACAGTGGTAAAAGTTAAAGTAAACAATTTCATCTGTTCCCTGATATTTTCCATCAAACTTGATTCTATTGTTCTCAATATATAACGTATAATAAATTTCCTTTTTTAGAATACTGATAATGACATACGAGGTATTAATTCTATTACTTTCTTTTTCTTTCAGACACCAAACGTCGACGAGTTTGCAACAGGTATACTACTGCATAAAAAACGTTAAGATTACTCCTAAAAATGTTACAAATGACTCATTTGCATTACTGAATTATATTGTTAGACACTGAAACAAACGAGATACAGGCAGCTCAGGAACAAGATCAAAATATTGAAAACAGTAAAAAAGCGAATTGTTTGCTATATATTACTTGCAACATGCTTAGATTCTAATATTAAGTATTCTCTATTTTGCTTTAATTCAATTTTGATACTTTTTTAGGTGCTGCTATGCAAAATTTGGCAGGAGTAGGAATAAACATCGAAACAGGTTATACTATTTCTATTAATTTTTTTATTTTGTGTACTAATAAGAACAAGAAATTGTGATTATTTTTCTTAGTTCCAAATAGATGCATTAAAATTATATACTTTAGAGGATGAGATTACTGTCCCAAGAACGTTCGAAGAACTTTGGGAACGTATGGAAAACATTGTAAGTTCTTACGTCTAAAATTTTGTAAGTATTTCACATTACAGTTTTAAAGGAACGTTTTGAAAGTAAGTACAATAAAAATAATGAACTTAATTTAAACAAAGGAGCTAACCTATGCCTTTATAACAATCCTGACGTACAATCTATTCCGTTTTAGATTGAAAAGCAACCTTATTCATTTATGTAATTACTGTTTTATGAACCTATAAGTCTGCAATTCGTATGTTTTTATTTCTTTCATAAGTGTGTAGAATTGTAAAGGTTTAATTTTCTGCATTATTTTAAAGGAAATAGGCAACTTTGGTGATGAAATGTTTCAGTTTGCTGACTACGTAGAGGTAATCACGTATTTATATATTGATTAATACGTAAGTTCGAGGTGATAGGCCGTGATAGAGAATGTGACTAGCAACTTTTAAACGCTGTTTGTCTTGTGTGCAAAAGTAGTGACTTTGCAACCTACCTCCTGCAGAGAATTGACTGTTTGACATTTTTGTCCATATTTGAATAATGAAGAAAGAACAGCCTTTGTCTCAATATTTTTGTTCAAGATTGTAGCTAGCTATTTTCTCACAAATTCTGCAGACAAACATTCGAAATTTTAGATGTAGATTATTCGCCAATTGGTAAGGAGGTGTAAAAAGCGCCATGGTTTTTAAAAATTGCGTGGTGCATATTCCGTCAAAGCACTTTTTAACAAAGCTTTGTTTCAGCTATCTTGGTTTGCTTTGGAACTGCTTTCATCATGTATCTTAAGGACACAACAAATGATTAAAATTAGAATACGGAACATTCTTAAGGTGGTAACAGAAGTAAATATTATTTCGTTTAAATCCTAGCAAGAAAATAATTTACAAAGAGGTGGCTAGCCACCGCAATGATGATGAAAAAGGTTTACAATACAGGAAGCTGCACTGAAGTATCTTGTCTACAGGGACGGTGAATGTAAATAAAACTGGGATTAAGATCCCAGAAGAAGGTGCTGAATACACGTTCTTGCTTCTTACAAGCATGAGTACTGTCCAACATAGACCCATAACTATTCCTTGAGAAAATGTTTATTGAGAAAATAATCCTTCATCACAAACAATACGACACACGACGGAACTAACAAAATAAACAGGACTGGTTACAGATAGAACACAAATAGAAAAAAATGTATATGTTAAATATATAAAAATATGTAAAAGAATTAAATAAAGCCCTCCTGTGCGCCAGAACTTGTGACTCTGGCTGTAGCTTTCTACATGTGTTATAGGGCCTCAACACTCAGCCTTACACAGGAGGTTGCCATGACAGGACCAGCCTGTAGATATTTTGACTAAGGACAGCAGGGTTGTCAAGCCTGAAGACCAAGTTAGTAAACTTGGGCATCTTACTGAACTGGGGTAAAAAGTGGGGTCGTTACACCCAAAGACAAGCTGAAAGCAAACCCCCTTGCTTAGCTTCTTATAAGTTACCAGAGAAGACTCTTTACCCTCTGGGTATTGACGGTAAACTGGTTCGAATGAACCAGCTGGGGTAATACAAAGCCGCTCGGATTTACATTTTCCTCCCCAATGACTCTGGAAGTACAGGTTTTATAAACGTAATAATAAATTGAAAAAAAAAGAAAAAAAAGTAAAAAAAGAAAGAAAAAGCGGATCAACAGCGAACGTAACAAAGAATATAACATGAATTGTTGTTGAGAATAGTTGGAGAGCATTCGCAAACCGCTCTATCGTTGCAGTGGTACCAAGAATTTGTGGCACGATCCTTAACATAAGCCCAATAATGACCTGCGGTCAACGTACCGGAGTGATTAATTGTTGCTAACAATGAGTAGTACTGATTAAACATTGTATCCGTATCACTGACGAGAGGTAGTTGTAGGAGAGACTCACGTTCAACAACTCTGTTGTCTTTCACCAGATGTTTTACAAACCTTTTAAGATGCAGGAATAAGATTTCACTACTCCTGCTGATTTGCGTTTCTCTAGTACTCTCTCTATGTGCAAAGCATTGCGGACAAAACCACTTGTTTCCATCGGTTAGAATTTCTGGTTCTAAAAATTTGCTGACACAAGATTGGATTTTAGATGTCATTGGCAGTGTTAAAATGTCCTGCATTTCGACATTTACCGAGGTGCACAGGCAGGTGTTACAGCTTACGGACATTGAGATTTCAGTTGAGATTTTATCTTCAGCAATTGGGGAAAATCGCTTAAGTGCGTCCAAAACCACAAACAAAATCTCTGCTACGTCTTGCTGAGTAGTAAATTGGAAGTCCACTTTCCCATCAGAGTGCATTTGACGTTCAAGGGCGCAGAGAAAATTCGAAGGGTCAACAGGTGACCATGATCGCTTCAGCTTCGCCATGTTAAGCGAAATAGACCTTGCAATAGGTGACAAATGAAACGATTCTGATCCACTCTGGCACCAGAGTGACGGAATAGTGCTTAATACTTGCAAAATGACGTTGGCGTAACAAGTGTTGCCTTTGTTTAAAAATCCGATGTTTTTATAGACACTAATTGGTTGAATGTCATTTTTATTTCGGCTAACCTTTTTAGATGGTCCCTTTTGGCGAGATAAAACACCCTTGGTCTCCACATTGGGCAAAGCCTGCTTGGCTTTGGGTAATTGCATTAAGGAGTCAGTTGACCACACATTGGACTCACGTGCCAGCCAGATACAAAAAGAAGACCTCATGCTGATTTTACCGAGATCATTTGCAGTGAAATAAGCAAGTTTGTTGGTGAAACCCATTCTTTTTAAACAGGCAGTTGTGGTTCTTGCACAATATACTCTTGCTCCTACTTCCACTGCGAAGAAATCAACTTGCCAGCCATTAACCATAATCACATTCACTAAACAGGAATATTTGGCAACTTTGGTGGAGTGCCAAGCATTCATGTTTTCCTCACATGGGCAAGTGAGTTCCACGATAATAACGCGCTTAAGGTCATTTGAATATAACACAAGGTCCGGTTTAAGCTGAGAAATGGCAATATGGCTAGGAAACACATAGTTCGAGTGTGTGTCAGCAACGATCTTCCAATCTTTGGCCAGGTGCAGTATACCTGACACTTTAGATTTTGTATGTGCCTTTGACCCGGCTCTCAGAAAGGTTATTTTGTGGCATTTTTTGAAAGGTTCAGAAGGAAGCTCAAAAAGGAACTTTTTCAAAGTTTCAACCAAATGAGTAAGTACAGAATCGTGTCTAAAGGTATATCTTCCCTGGGAAAGAGCAGTTTTACAAGCACCAAGAATGTGAGCAGAAGTGCAAATTTCTTTGTGACATAGGAGACAAGATGCTTCTGTATTTATTTTCCACCTCCTCAGATTACTTGGTGAGGGCAAAACATCGTAAGTGAATTGCAGGCAGAAAGATAAGAGATTAGGAGGAGTTCCTAGGATGTTCTTCCATGAAAGATCAAACTTTACGTAGTTCTCCCATCTTGTCCATTGGCCCTGCACCTGAAGTTGCAGTGCCTTAGATAGATAGCTTTCCTCGTCAATCTCAGCCGATGTTTTTGCGATTAACTTTCTGTACTTGTGAGTGGTTTTTGGTGGTATTACTTCCACTTTACAATTGCCAAGACCGGTTCGTCCATGCTGTACAGGACCCCGTATGGTCTTGTACTTTAATTCACCCACAGCTATGTAACTGCATCGCACACCTTCCAAGAACCCGCCTTCAAAGATTGAGTGTTGACAGAATTGGATCTTTGGAGTGACGCAAAAGTAGGTGACCGCTAATCTTTGCGGATTTCAAAATAGAAGTGAGGCTCTTAATGGGAAGAGGGCAAGGAGAGGAGTCAGCATATAGGGAGATGTTTGTGATGGAACGGTTCAAGTTCAGCCATTATCGTATGAACACTGAAACCTTTTGCTCTAGGCGCCCGGCAACAGACATCGAAACCTCGTATATTAAAAGTGGCCACTGAATTCGCGGGATCAAAACATGTTGCAAGATCCAAAGTTTTTGTGCTCCAGTGTATAAGGACGTATTAATGACACCCAGCCCATCTATCAGCCTTTCCTCCAATTCGTCGATGGACTTCCTGTCTGAGATAGAACAATAATAAATCGCACTGGCGAGGCATGAATATATATACTGTGAGAAGTCAATGTCGTTTTCAGGGCTACTTACACTAAAATGGGTGCTATTGATAGATCTTCCCTTGATGATTACAAAACTACGGGATTTTTCGGCGCGAAATTTCATATTGGCCCAACTTAGAGCTGGTGGTGCACCTGTTAAGGAGTACTTGTGCTCCAGCAACGGAAGAAGACATGATGTTTATGTCGTCCATGAAAGCCCTTATCAACGGTAAGGATTCTTTGTTAGAGGTCATGTAGCATGACACAGATGTTGCCAGCGTATACTCCAAAATAACATTTATGCCTGATAAAAACAAGATGATAGACAGGGTGCAGCCAGCGAAGATGCCCCTGAAGTGCTGGTGCCATTTGCTTGGAGCAGATTTGGAGAATGACTTGCTGTACAGCTCAGAATAGTAATCCTTTACAATGGCAATCCAACTAGGAGATATACCATACCTTTCCAAAGCAAAAAAGATTAATCTGGTCTTTGGAAATAAGCTAGAGGTTGAACTCCTCTAGAGACAATGCCTCTAAAAGCATAATTCTCCCTTTTATGTTGGTTAAATGATCATCTTTTTTAGGTTTTGAAAAAAGAATCTTCTATAGCCATTTAAAACATATATTCATTTCTCTTTTAGGTTGAGCAAAACAATGCAAACGACGTGGATAAACTTGATGATAATTGGGGTTTAAGGGTACAACAACCATAACTTAGCTAAGCATTGCATCTTCTGTTTAAAAGTTGACGTAGGGATCCATTAAAAATATATTTTCCATCAAAAAGCTCCTTCTATTAATGATTGTGAGATAATAAAACAGCAAGCTGTAATGATGGAACTAGTCTACTGACTCTTTTGTTTTTAAATTGTAGAGGTTACACCCATTCAGTGCAAGATCTCCTTTTTTACAAGAAAAGTCTGCAGAATCATGGTAATTGAACTAAACACCCTCTATATACATTACATTACAAACACTTACTGACAGTTACAAAGTGCTATACAACTTATTAATTTCTTTATTAAAGATGGTTACATGAGAATTCTAATTATTAAAATCAACGCATTTACGCTAAATATATAAATTAAAACTTTTCCTGCGTGTTATTTTGAAAATTTTAAATTTCAAGGAATATAATTTTTGCTAGGTTAACTAGTCGTAATGCTTTGTTAATATTAAATTTCACAAGTTTTGTCAAAGAAGGTATTAATAAAAATAATTTCATTGACACTGTCATTTAAAGAATGAAAGTTACAAAGTGCACGCACAATGATAAACTCGACCATTTAAGTCTTGAGGTTTTGTTCCTCTACAGAATATGCTCACATAAAAGACACAATTCTTCCTTTTTCCAAGGAGATAATTGGCACAAAAATTGAACAAACAGAGAGAGTAAGACAGGACTTCTGTAAAGGGTACAAGGGTTTCGACTCATATTCCTGAACCAAAGTACCCAAAATGTCTAGCTGAGTCACCTCAAAAGAGGTCTGCGAACAGTATTCAGCAGGAACTAGACATTTCTTTCATCCATAACCTTTCATCTATCCTACTCTGTACAATCATGTGTGACTGGGGTAAGAAGTGGAGTCGTCACTCTCCAAAGATAAGACCTGGTACAGTCAAACCCCCTTGCTGGCGTAATTTTTATTTTATTTTTTTGCTTTTATTTTGACTGGGGTAAAAAGTGGAGTCGTCACTCTCCTAATACAAGACTACAAAAAAAATAAGAATAGACAAACCCCCTTGCTGACATAAACCGGAAGTTGTGGTGCTGACTGCAATTTACCTAAGCTCTTCAAGGAAAAGGATGTAAGATTGTACACCATTTAGCAAGAGGCTCCACTTTCTACAGTGATAGGTATAGAAAGGGTGCCCGGGTAAGATGTGTCAGGAGAACAAACCTTAGACACAAGACCTTTGTTATAGGCAAAGCGCTTTAATTGCAGAATCAAAGGTGAACTGCACTGTGCGACCTCTTTTTCAACTGTTGCAGTTTGGTAACTATTGCAGTAGTGACAGAAGTACGAGTTAACGCCTGACAATTCTTCGCTCTCCAAAAAGTTATCTACTGACGATTGTAATGTCGATGTCAAGGGCAGTTGAAGAAATGGACTTACTTGCTCAGAGGTGCTAATATTATTGCAGGCGTTGCAAGTAGTACAGATTTTCACACGAGTCTTGAATAATCTACCAAAGAAACGAAAGGCTAAAGACAACTCTGGTATGAGATACTCAAGAATCTTTAGGACATCTTGCTGAGTGAACGGATTAAAAGCAGCGCCCCTTGCATTAGAAACATGGCCTTTTAATGCATTTAGAAATGGAGAAGGGTTCACCGGAACCTTGGAGGAGGATAATTTGCGTAGAATACTTACAAAACTTCTACCTATCGCCATATTAGAATCATTTGCAGAGATGGCTGTGGCGACTGCAGGTAACACATAAAAAACATTGCAAGATGGAATTGATGTAACATGTGTTGGCCAAATTTAGCAAGCCGCTGTTGCTGCTTAGTGATTCTTGTGCAGGCAAGGTAGTGGAGCTCTTTGTTACGCCCTGGGGATTCGTGTCCTTAAAGCTAGTGGCCGAAGTTGCTTTACTTTGTGACTTGGATTGTTTCTTTGAAACAGTTGGTGTCAATTGAGCGGATGCTGTGGATCCCTACCAGGATGAATCCAAGACAAAGAATCTTGAGATAGCCAGATGTAAAACGACGATCGCATAGATGACTCAGTAAGAGATTTCAGAGTGGAACTCACAGACATGTTAGAAAAGAGATAAAGAAATGTATGTTCTGGCACAGTCGCACACGCGCACGCCCACGGTCAAACACGACAAATTCCCCCCTCATCCAACACAAGTCCCTATTATGCCACAAATAAGTAAAACATTTCTGGCACATCCACAGTCAAACCCAACAAATCGATGCCATGCGGTGTTTATCCATGCATATCAAGGTAAAGTCCCTAATAGGTGGTGCTTAGTCATGCACATCCATGGTAAATTCCCCCGCACATCCGCTAAACATCATCAAAAATCAACGCATGCGCAGTAAGAGGTCAACCAAACTGTGTTAGTTTTGAGCAGCTGATTTGGAAATCCAATGCGGAAATAAAAAAAAGAGATGAACACACACACAGTGAAAGAATTACGAGATATCGCGAAAAGCCGTGGGTTGACCGGCTACTACAGGCTACGCAAGGCCGAACTGCTTGCTTTACTGGAGGATGTACTACGGAGACCAGTTAAACCTGTGACTATAGCACCAACACCGGAGGAAATGGATGTGTTTGAAAAACAGGAACTGTCAAAAAATCGTTCGGTCGTGGGGGATAAAATCCGCGAATGGCACAACTGGCTATTACCCCCATCCGAGATGGACCTCTTCGAGAGACAGGAACTGTTAAAAAATCGTTCGGTTGTAGGGGATAAGATGCAAGGATGATACAACTGGTTAGTGGACGCTGTTCCCAAACCCATAAAAGAGGGAGTCAAGAAAACATATACGTCATTCAAGCGTAAAATTATGAATCTCTATGATAGTGCGACTAACATCATTGCGGACCTACGCTTCATGATGAAGTGGAAAAAGAGGCTGAAGAAGACTATCTGGAAGATATTCACAATCTCTATCAGCCAGGGCAAGATTTGACACCTCAGGAGCATAAGCACGCCCTACACGAAGCATTTAAAAGTTTTCACATTCCGGGCATAGACGTCGACGGGTATATAGGGATGGTGCGACCCAACGTGAAAACCTTGATCAAGGAGGAGGTATTGGAAATGGGATCAGCAAAAGTACAGATGACCCTGTGGATTATGTGGAGGAAGAAAACAAACTCGGAGGAGGCCAATGATGAGTACATCGAGGTGAGGAAAGCATTTAACAGTAAGATTACGTCAATCTTCCAAGGCAGCAACGTAGACGACGCGCTGGACGGGATGTTTGCTCATATCAAGACGCAAGTGGAGCATCCAGCATTACCCCAGAGCGGGTTCACCATTGGTCGATTACTACACCTTGATATAGACTTTCATAAACTACGGTTAACAAGGGGCTCATCATATATAGAATTACCGAAATTTATAGCTTCGAAAAAGGCCATCATAAACCCAAAAAAAGATGACGAGGAGTGTTTCAGGTGAGCCCTTATAGCGTCCCTACATCACGCAGAAATTGGAAAAAATCCAAATCGAATATCACAAATGCATCGCTATATTCCCCTCTACAATTGGGAGAATATAGAGTTCCCAACAACTATCCACAACATTTCCAAATTTGAGGGGAATAACACAGACATTGCGGTGAACGTCCTGTACATACAGGACAAGAAGATAAACATCCTGCGATTATCCGAGTAAAACATTAAGCGTAGCAGGCAGGTGAACCTATTGCTCATAACTGATAAAAAGGCCCACTACACAGCTGTCAAAAGCCTATCGCGATTATTGGGGAAAGATACATAAAAAAACACGAAATCAATGCATTTTTGCCTGAACTGTCTACAGGCCTTCAATACAGAGATATCGAGGGACAAGCATTATGGCTACTGTAGGGACCATGAGGCGGTTAAAATCATAATGCCAGCGGAAGGTGAAAAGTGGTTACAATACAGGGATGGCGATCAACAATTCAGGGTACCTTTTACTATATACGCAGACTTTGAGAGCCTACTCATCCCAGTAGAGGATACCAGGGGTATCAAATCGAAAAAGCTGAATAAACATTTACCATCAGGCTGGTGTACCTATAGTATATTTGCATATGGAAATGTACCAGATCCGTTAAAAGTGTACCGTGGTAAGGATTGTGTCACGAAGTTCGTTAACCACCTGGAGGACGAGGTGAAGCGGTTATATGGGACATTCCCACAACAACCCATGCTAGAACTAACGGAGGTGTTAAAAAGAGAACATAATGAGGCCTCGGAATGCCACATCTGTATGAAGCCCTTTAACGACGCGAGTAACCGCAAAGTTAGGGACCATTGTCACTATACAGGGCTGTATAGAGGCGCGACGCATAACAACTGCAACCTCAAATACAAGATACCCAGCCATATACCTGTTATTTTCCACAACCTAAGCGGCTAAGACGCACATCTCTTCATCCGGGAACTGGGAGAAAAGTATAACACGCAGGACATCGGCTGCAGCGGAAAAATATATCAGTTTTAATGTTAAAATCAAGGTACCTCTTGCAGGCATGGGGTACGGCGATGGTGAGGTCTATAAGAGTATCGAGATTAGATTCATTGATAGTTGTCGATTCATGCCATCCTCATTAGACAAGTTGGCAAGCAACCTCGCTGACGAACAGTGCAAAAATCTCCGCTGGTTTTTCAACAAGGATGATATATTTCAACTCATGCGGTCATATGAATGATTGGCAACGATTCGAAGAGCCTGAACTACCACCCAAGGAGGTATTTTACAGCAAGTTGAATATGAAAGGGATCAGTAATGAGGATTATGCCTATGCGAAAAAAGTATGGAATTGTATAACCCCAGAGGGTGATGAGGTCACCATGTGCGACTACCATGATGTATATCTCACCACAGACGTCCTGCTATTAGCCGACGTTTTTGAAACCTTTCGGGACGTATGCTTGAAAAACTACAAGCTTGATCCTGCCCATTTCTACTCCGCACCCGGCCTGGCATGGAAGGCAGCGCTCAAGTTTACCGGAATTAAGCTAGTGCTGCTCACAGATCCCAACATGCTCTTGATGTTTGAGAAAGGGATTCGAGGAGGCATAACCCAGGCGGTACACCGGTATGCGAGAGCTAACAACAAGTATATGGGAGAACAGTACGATCCGGCCGAGGAATCCTCCTACCTACAATATCTCGATGCCAACAACCTGTACGGATGGGCAATGTGTCAGGACCTCCCAACGGATGGCTTCAAATGGATCTCCAACATTGAGGTATTCACCGAAAAGCGAATTGCGAAACTTGTCGAAAAGAACAAGTATGGATACTTGCTCGAGGTTGATATAGACTACCCTGAGAGGCTACACGATACACATAACGAGCAACCATTTCTACCAGAACGCATGACGATTAACAAAGTCCAAAAACTGGTAACAAATTTAAAACACAAGCGTGGGTATGTGGTGCATATTAGAGCCCTAAATGAGGCTATAAAGCACGGGCTTGAACTAAAGAGGGTGCACAGGACCATTCAATTTAACCAAAAGCTATGGCTTAAAGGGTATATAGATCACAACACGAGGTTGAGAACCGCTGCCAAAAAATGACTTCGAAAAAGACTTCTATAAGCTGATGAACCTTTCGGTGTTTGGCAAGACCATGGAAAATATCCGGAACCAACGGAATCTCAAACTTGTCACCAACGAGGACAAGTATATGAAGCTCGTTATGAAGCCGAATTTTAAAGTCGGCCTCAGATTCAGTAGGAACCTCCTAGGTGTAGAGATGGGTAAAACAGAGGTCAAAATGAACAAGCCCGTATACATATGCCAGGCCATCCTCGACATGTCAAAGGAGATTATGTACGAGTTTCATTATGACTATATGCAGCCCAAATATGGTAGCAAGCTGCAGCTCTGTTACATGGACACGCACTCATTTGTATACCATATCAAGACACATGATTTCTATGTTGATATCGCGCAGGATGTCGAGAAACGTTTTGATACGAGCGCCTACAGTGCAAAAGGCCCCTCCCTATGGGGAAGAACAAAAAGGTCGTGGGTCTGATGAAGGATGAACTAAGTGGAAAAATCATGACTGGGTTCATAACGCTGAGGGTAAAGTTATATGCCTACGAGAGTCTTACAAAAGAGGGCGGTGACAGGAAAGCGAAGGGCGTCAAAAGATGCGTTACCAAGAAGTCCATCACTTTTGACGACTATGGACGATGCCTAGAGGAGGGCGTTAACATCTACAAAAACCAGGTGTTAATTCAACACAAGAACCATCAAATATATACCCAAAAGGTGAACAAATTAGCACTTAACAAGGCAGATGACAAAAGGCTCGTGCAGCAGGACCAAATTACCACGCTAGCCCGTGGACACTACCGCCGGTCCGGCACTTGAGAATAACTAAATGGAAGTGTGTTTGTATATAGCTGTAATTTTACCGTATACCTTGATCGCGTTTTGCTTTTTTCAATACCGTCGTATAATAAATAGAATGACGGAGTTCGCACAAGTATTCGACAATACCTCCGCGGGATTTGAACATGTTGAAAAACCCACCGATCAACGCCAAGTTTTGAAGGAAGCTCTGCGCAAAGGCAAGGGGCATCTCCTGCCGAAGAAATGTACGGAAGGCTTTGTCGACAAGGCCCCTGATGAGGCTATCGAAAAGGTACATGCCGAGTACGTACAACGAGAGCTCCAAGAGAAGGGTGAGAAGACCGCAAAAGCGTTGACTACCCATGTGGTCGGCCTATACGCGAACATGGTTGGAAATGTTGTGGATATTGATAGTGTCAAGGACCTGCAAAAAGATATCGAAGAGGACCCTATTATCCGAGATGCCATGACAGACCTCGGCATTCTGGTGTACCTTACAATTGGTAGATGCCTGGCCTCTATTTTGGTGATGGGTCATACAGCTAGACATATGTCTAAAAAAGAGAAGGGGGCGGAGGAGAAGGAGAAAGATCCTTAGGGCCTACATTGAAATTTCTTATAACAAATGACCGAAGAACAGAGACAAGAAGAGCGTATCATTACAAAGCCAGTAAAACATCCAGGAAGGGTTGCGCAGGGCCACAAGTTGGCAGCACTGATGAAGAAAAGAAAGGAAGAAATGAAACAACAAGAGGGTACTGTAGAGCCTGCAGTCAAAACCTCTTCTGGGGCCAGTTCCGTACAGTCGGTCTACCTTTACGGTGTAGGTACGCTTGCCGTGCTCGCGATAGGGGTCGGGGTTTGGTACAAATTTGCAGGGAAAAATGGTGGAGAATCTCACAAGCCCGCGATTCATCCCGAGCCCGAAAAGGGCAAAACTCAACCTCCCGAGATCTTCAAGATGCATTAAAAATTTTCAAAAAAAAAAAGGCCTAAATAAATGGCAACAAGCAGGACAACACCTCACGAAAACATTACCCCACATGAAACCCAGGTTATTGACTCTTTAGTCAAGTCCGTCAGGCTGGTATCGTATACCATTTTCATAGCTCTTAGTGCAAAAAAGGCCCTAGGAGTTTCTAGGCCCGGGGCAAAGATGGACCTGGACGGCATGAAGCTCGCCGACTATATGACCGGGGCGATCCTATTCGACGAATACGCGGTTAAGCAGGGATGGTATAAGCGTTCCCTTATACCGAAACCTAAAATAGATCGTTGAACAAACACAGGGGGGAGGTTTCTGTTTGTCGTAGAGATAAATAGAAATCAACGTGGAGGAGGAGGTTAGGAAATGTTTAAAATGTAAACACTATCTCCCCCTGGGCAATTTTAGGATCAAGGGGAAGGGTCGGCGAACAAAAAGTTGCATCAAATGCCTCGATGCTAGCAAGGCGTCACGGGAACGTGCAAAGTGTCACCCCGAACAGGAGAGTCAGATTTGCAGCGAGCACGGTAGGATTGATGTAGCGGGAATGGATAAGGAAATTAGAGAGTCTCAACAAGGCGAAAATTACCTGCGTCTTTACACCTTGTTTTCCCATGATATTGTACCCCGGTACATTGAACTTTTAAGGACACCTATCAAGATCCAATTATTCCACCCCGGGCCCTGCCCTGTCTTGCAGGAAAAAGCGCAGCTTGCTGAAAGGTATCGCAAAGTATTGCGATATCTAGAGGGTAAGATATCGTTTGATCCCCTTCCCCTTGTCTACAAGACCATAGACTGCCCTGCCTGTAATGGGCATCTTGTCAACAACCCTGGAGGTGTGTGGATCTGTGCTGAATGCCTCTCCACCATCCCGAAAATATATAGGAAAAAATGGTGTTAACAATAAATAATGATAGACGTTGTGAAGGATACGGCAATATTTACAGGCCCTACAAGTTGCGGCAAGACGCAACGTGCTTTGGATATGCTTGAAAATGAGTATAAAAAACACTACTACAACATAGTCGTGTTGTGCCCTACTATACAATGGAATACGACCTACCTTGAGAGGGCCTCACTCTGGAAGGACGAATATGTGTTCCTGATAGATCCTAAGGATGAACTTTTTGACTGGATACAAAAATTGTCCTCATTGCTGGCGGGTGAAGAGACGTTGTTTGTCGTCGACGACATGATAGCTGACGAAACCCTCGACAAATGTCGAAAACCCCTAATTGAATTGGCTATTTCAGGTAGGCATCGCAAGCATAGCCTTTGGCTACTAACCCAATCGTATACTGCCCTCCCCAAGAACCTTCGGAGGCAGAAGAAGCAGCACTTCCTCTGGTATCCCCACGAAAAAAGTGACATGAAGATGATAGATGAGGAGACTAATATGATCTCCGATTGGGATGATATCAAAACTGAGTTGAAAAAGTCCAAGCATGCATGCCTCTATGTGAGATTGGAGCACCCTAGGGCTTGGAAAATTCTCGAGTGAAAACCTCCGGCCGAGCCTTAGTATATTAAAATGTTGTCGCAAGTTACATTTAACACGGGAGCCATTGAAACCCTGCTGTCTAGCAACCGGAATCAGCCTCTGTTCAAGCGTGCCGACCTGGGGAGGTTTTTGAATATTGATGATATAAAGGCAACATACAGGGACGTGAAAACCATACCTCGCCGTGATATCATGGGGGATGCGGCGGCCGCACCCCTCAAAGAAGGTCAAAATTGGCATGACGCTTTCGTCACATTAGACGATGCATCGGAGATCGTACGGCGCTCCCGAAAACCTAAAGCTGTGGGGCTGATCAGGTGGTTGGCCAGGGCAGGTGTCCGGAAGCCATAAGATGTACTTTGGGGGCAACGCCAAGCCCTAAAGGATAGGGACGCGGCCATGGCGGTGTTGGCGGGTGATCTAGAGGATAGGGATGATGAAATTGTCTTTCTTGGGGATGAAATTGAGGACAGAGATCGACAACTTGCAGTGCTCCAGGAGCGGTATGTACTCAATGCCCAAGATCCTGGAAAGGACAATATGGTGATGACTTATAGAAAACATACAACGCCGGACGATGACGAGTATCATCATCTACCATACTACTGTGCGCGTGTTCAAAGGCTTTCCATTGGCAGAAAACGACGATGGTTTAAGGAGAACTACTTGAATGCGGAGGAGATTGTTGTAATTGAGAACCCGAATAGTATACATGCCTTCAACAGATATGAAGAAGAAGGACATGTAGAGCGCCATCGGTGTCATTTTGGTTTAATTGATTTAACCAGGGATGACCTGTATGACCTGGGTGTTCCGGCGCTAGAAGACTAGGCAGACGCTAATTTTTACTACTCTTGCAAGTAGTAAAAATTATAGGTAAAGGCGAGGGATAGAGAAATCTACCAATCCCTAACACCCTCCGGCGGTACCTGAACATCTTCAGGTACAAGCATGAGTTCTTCCGACACGAAGCTTCTTTCAGGGCCGTCTTTCAAATAGTACAAAACACGACTACCTACCACGATCCTATCCATCCTGTAAGTTTGTCTGCTCCAAAAGGCGTCAGTGGCGCGTCTTTTAGAGTCGCCGTGCTCCTCCCCCGGCTGTAACAGATAGAGGTACAAACCATCCTCGGGCAAGGGCCTCTCTTCAGGGTATTGCTGACTTTTCGCGAGCGGGACATCTTCGAGCTTAATTGCCCTGTTAGGTTTCATCCCAATCATGGCAGTCTTTGTGTTGTTGAGACTTTTCACGATAGCATACAAGTGCTTGACCCACGTACTACTAGGCTCCCCAGAGACGACCAACTCTTGCGCATCCTGGGGCTTAAAGAGCCTTTCCGCGAGTACCTTGTTATAAGACTCTACAAAGGCCGTGAAAGTATGGTGGTACTTGGTGGTAGCCCGCTTAATCTCCACACCCTTACCTTCTAGCAGCTTCGTTACATCCGACTTGAACTCGGACCCGTTGTAGCATTGAAAAATTTTAGGGTATCGAAGAGGTCCTGCCTTGTAAATGTCTTTGATCATCCCCGCGACCTCACTAGCTTTCTTGGTACGTAGGGGACGAGCTGTCTTATACCTCGAAGCCACGTCAATACCTGTCAATATGTACTTATAGATGCTACCGTATAGTTTGTCGTGGGGCATATACAGCAAATCAAACTGGTGCATTTCGTTGGGTGTTGTAATAGTAAAATGGGGATAATCGATACGTTTCGGACCTTTGATGTGTCTCAACCAGAGCAGTTGCCTAGACAGCCAGTGGGTGACTAGCTTTTTGGATAGACCACTCTCCTTCGCTATTAATTTGATAGCTTTTCGTCCGGTCCATATATGTTCTGGGGTATAGTATATAACCCTCAATTTTTCCTCCTCCTTCTCGGTAATGATATGTTTTGACATGTTGTTTATTACATGTCAAAAAACGTTCCTACAAATACTTGTATGCCACAAAACCTAGCAGAGTCAAGGAGCCAAGGACGAAGCTCAACTCCCCATCTTGTTGTTTCTTAGAGGGTACATAGAAATCAGATAATTTGGGCTTACCCTCCTCCGCCGCAATATAGTACTTGTACATGTCGTCGTCCAGCTCCCGAAGGCTCTTTGCAGCCTTTACTCGTAAGTCCCGTTGCTTCTGAAACCAATCGATTTTACCTTGCCTATCCTGTACCCATTGTGCTTGAGCATTTTTCAATTTTTCGATAGCTTTATTATGTCTCTTGCGCTCCGCCTCGCCATGCCCCGAGAGTTTGCTAAATAGGAAGTTCGTGCCGCTGAACGCGAGTGCGTTAATCGCAGCACCTGCAACAATAACAGCGATAGTTGCCATTTTATTCAATACTCCACAGAATGAAACCTACCGTCTAGGATATTCAGCTGAGCGTCCTGTAGCAGGTATACATACAGCTTTCTTGGTCATGTGCAACGTTATGCCGTCACTAAGGCGTTGTAGTGGCCTTCCGCTGCCGTGAAGACTATGGTCTGGGCTTGATCGAAAGTCGATAAAGAGGGCGTAGCGTTCTGTGAAAAATTGGCCTATGGTTACCTCTGAATCATGACTACCAAAGAGATTCAATATGCACGGGAGGTGGTCTTTGGGTAGCATCGCGTGTGAGTAGAGCTCATTGGGCTCGCCCTCGACAGTAATGGATACCTTCTCAATCTTGGGGTTATAAAAGACCTCGTTGGCACCTGAGTAAGCCTTCACTTTTGCAGGGTCTACAAACAGTAGCAAGACACCCTTTAGACTCTTTGCCGGGGTATCGATCTGTAAATTGTAACTCGTATCCGATTTTTTTAGGGTCACCACTTTGCTCCGGAGTATCCGTTCATAGGGTAGTGCTAGTCTTGCATACCTTGACATCATGGCACTCGCGAGACCCTCGTGGGTGATCTTGTCGAACTCCAGCTTGATATTGGTGATCTTGTAGGTAGCATCAGCAGCCTTGACTGCCGCGCTTCCCGAGGCTGCCGTACCTCCATCTTTGATCAGAAATAGTGCTTACGAATATAAATGGTGGATTAAAAAGTGCCGGTGTGATAGAAGGGTTGTTGGGTAAAAATAAGGTAGTAAATCGAGAGCGCAGAATCTCATGGGGAGGATTGAGTACATTGAGATGAAAAAAGGGAATGGGGGTAAGGAAGGGGAAATGCTACCCTTTATCGAGAATGTTCTGGACGAGACACAAAGTTTTAATGAAGATACTTCGTTTGGTGGTGGTGATAAAGTTTTCACTGAACGTGAAATAGAATGGATTGATGAGGCAGCACAGACCATAAGGGGCGCTTTGAAGCTACTGGAAAGCAAGATGGCCCTAAACAACGATAAACTCGATAGGGCAAAGGACAATTTAAAAGAACTTGAGGATAAGAAGATTGGGCGGACGATGGTGAAATTGATAGCCTTGATGACCTGATAGCAAGGACTAGGAAGGATATTAGGGAATTGGAGGATGAAAAATAAGCTGCGCAAAATGCCCATGATATACTCACCCGTCAAATTTACAACCAGCTGAATGTCATTAAAGAGACACTAATGAAGATCGCCGGGGATGACACGTCTTTGCTCGAGAAGCTTAAGATTTTGTTCAAGGAGCAGGGTCTGACTATCGCGAGTATCGTATCGGCTGTCGGTCTACTAATAAGCACCATCGTACTCACCGTTACAGGAGGAAGTGCCGCGACAGGTGCGGGAGGAAGTGCCGCGGCGGGTGCAGGAAAGGGGTTTGTAGAGAAGCAACTTGAAAGGCTTGGAAATTTCCTAAAATACCTGGCAGGTAAAGCAGGTGCTGCATTACCCGGCATTATTGGTACGGTTGTCTCATTCTTTCTGAGGGTAGCAGCAACTATTGTCGAGTACGCAGCCAAGCATCTGTACATGGCAATCGCGGCTGCCGCTGGCTTTGTTGTGGTCTACGTTGGAAAGAGGAAAAAAGCCTAGCTATTTTTAAGCCAGATGTAGGTAATGATGATGCCTACCCCTGTCGTGATCAATGCGCCTTGGTATCCTCATGCTGTTGTGGTGGTTCCCTGTGTTCGGGTGTAGTATGCTTAGGGGGTGTAGTAAGTATAGGGGGCGTAGCATGTATAGGAGGTATAGTATGCCTAGGTGGTGTAGTATGTTTGGGAGGTGTAGTATGCTTGGGAGGTATAGTATGCCTAGGGGGTGCTTTGATCAGTATGCCTGATAGCCCTCTCTATAGGCTTCACAATAGGCTTGTTATTCACATCAACCTGGACCCCAACATTTACATTGGCAGGCGCTATTAAGATGTTGTTATTGTACCTCTCAATTTCGCCCATACGTAGGTTCATATCAGAAGGCAACATGTATACGCTGGGCATGATGGTAAAATTCACCGGCGTTCAGGCATATTGCAGCACCTTCTGAAATTGACTTATATCCTGCCCTACATTCTCCTGACGTTGCACCATGGCTTCAAATTTTTGTAACAGGATTTGCCCAGCTGTATAGTTGTCTGCACCGGACCCTAGTAGGGATGCCTTGGCCCCCGCCTGCGATCCAAGCAACAAGACCACATAGGCCCGAATACTTTCACTTAGCTTTGTTAGACCTTCCGACGTCAAACCCTGACTTGTTGGTATGATGAATTTGGCCCAATCACCATCAACTTGTGGCCACCATCTTCCGTTGGTGAGCGATGCACTTACTGATTTGGTTTTGTACGGACCGTTAGGCTCGGCACCATATTTGCGACATACCTGCGCGTAGCCAGAGGTTGAGTAGGGGTTTTTGTACCGGGAAAAACCATCGTTAAAGGACATTGGTACTTTCATCTTTGCTAAGATGCGGCGCATGTGGTAATAGACATGGAATTTAAAGATCGAGTTGACAAGGGGTACGGAGCCCGTCATATGCTTAGCAGATATGCCTAAGGCCGTGGTTGAGCAATGGGTGGCGAAATTCACCTGGATATTCCAGTAGTCCAGGGCTTGTCCCTTCCAGCCCACTATGACGGGGTCATTCAACAGATTTGTTGGAACTTTTATGGGGTATTTCGTAAGCTCAGGGAATGGCATTGAAATGTGTGACCCCGTAGGCACATACAGGTCCTGATGCTCCAAGTTTGTTACAGCAGGTGGCCATTCTCCCCTGTTGGACCTATACTTTGCCTTAGGGTTGTATGAATACGTGTTCATTGTTTTGTTATAACAAAACAATGAAGCAACTCTACATCACTGATATTGCAAAGCCCACGATGTTTGAAGACTACCTAGGACAGGACACAAGAATTGCCCTGAAATCGATAAGCATTAGACCCGTATGGTTGAATCTTTAGAGTGACAACGAGCTCGTCATCCATAAAATAGGGCCTGATCAGAAGGAAATTAGAATTGAGATCATGAACGGTCTGTATAGGATCGAGGATTTATCGGCTATCGTCAATAGTCAGGCACAGGAAAGGATCAAACTGTTTGTCTTGAAAAATGGACTCTGTAGGCTCCGTGTCAGCGATGGGTAGACGGTGGTGATTCATCGACAGCTGCAAGAGCTCTTGGGTCTACCCTACGACCCCAGTAAAAAGTATTATCTGAAGGGAGACTATGATGCATACTACAAGACTGATGTTTACCAAAGATTGAGACTTGTTTGTCCCCAGTTGGATGAAGACGACTGCCTCCTTAACGGAAGAAAGTCTAAAATTCTCGCCTTGCTCCCCGCCAAGGAGTTGAATGCCTGGGGGACATGCTGACCTGGAGTTTTGACACTCCGATATACCTTCCCCTGAAGGGTTCTACGGATCGCCTCGAGTTCATGTTGACTGATGAATTTCATCACGACAAAAATGTTTCGTTCACTGGAATTACAATGCAATTGCTCATAGAATAAACGATGAATGATATAGCCAAGCTGTACCCAAATTTACCAAGTGCGCCTGACGAAGATACTATGCAGGAGGGAAGCCAGGCCTACAGGCTCAAAAAGATTGAAGATATTGAACAGTACCTACGAAATGAAATCAAGGAGCGAGACAAGCTCGCGAAAAAGTTCAAAATGCATGAGGTCTGGATCCGATACTGCGACCACGGACTGCTGGGTATTACTATAGTAACGTCGGTTGTCGGAATTGGGGCGTTGGCCTCGGGTCTTGGTGTTCCGCTCTGTATAGCGATGGGGGGTATTACAATCGCCGTGGGATTTGGACAGGCAGGCCTGAGAAACGCCGGCAAGAGACTTGGTGTGAAGGCCAAGAAACATGAGGCAATTAGGCTACTCGCTAAAACAAAATTGAACTCCATCGTCGATCTTATCTCAAAGGCCGTGGAAAATGGGGTGATTGAGAGCCACGAGTTTACTCTCATTACGCAAGAGAAGCAAAGGTATACGTTATTTAAGGAACAGATGTGGCAGCGTGTTAAGAGAATTGTCGACTCCATCAATGAACGAGAGCGTGCTCAGCTAGTTGCGAGGGGGAGACAGGAGGGTAGGGATGAGTTTTTTAAAAAAGTTCAATCTGTACGGTATGCAAGCAGTATATAGAGCCGCCGCCTGCGTATAAGCCTTAATTTTGTACATTTTATAGGTCTTGTATGGCCTATAAAATATAGGGTTTTTTAATCCTCACCCAGCAGCCATTTATTCAGGCTTTTATACCTACATTCGACAACATGCATTTGAGGGTAGTGGTTGCTACCCTGAACGTATATGGATGATATCGCCAGCACACCACTAAGTTTGCAGGGCCCATTATAGGGTACTGGCTGGCCATGGAAGTTGGTCGTGATTGCGTCCTTGTAGTATTTAAGCTTGGCGTTGATATAGCGACCTTTCTTGACCGGCTCCGTCGTCAATTTTCGAGATATCAACTCTTCAATCCTGTTCCAAATTTGACGATATTTTTCGATAAAATCGGGGTACTCTTAAAAATCAATACTCATCGCTGGCACGGCACTGGTATTGTATTGACTCACTCCATTAGAGCAGACCCCGGGTGTCTTTATCCTCAGGGCTACTATGAGGTCCTGTGTATGATACCCCACGATATACCGTTGATCATTGGCAGGAATGGGGTCTGACACTGTCAGGTGGTCCACATTGATATCATTAATGTCGGTAAAAGTAGTCGCAAAGTTGTAGAATTCTCGAGGTTTCACAATTTCATTCTCAAATTTTAGCATCTCTTTATTGAATTTAAAGCAAGGCCCGAGGATTGCTTCTCCTCGCACATACACAACTACCCCCGTTATACGTGATGTATTCCTGGTAGCAGTACCAGCACAATATTTTACCCTTTACGACAAACCTTCGTCCACATCTACATCTGTCATACTCATCCAGCATACATTCACAGTCCTTACATTGTTCCATTTATCCTATAGCCTTGGGGTATGATATCTATTCCAGGGCGGTCACATCTTTACTGCGCATGCGTTGATTTTTGATGATGTTTAGCGGATGTGTGTGTGTGTGCGGGGGAATTTACCTCTATGTGTGCTAGAACTATTTTTACTCATTTGCAGCATTGATTTTGAGATGCATGACTAAGCATAGACTATTAGGGACTATGTATGACTAAGCATAGACTATTAGGGATATACCCCTCTAGACATAGCATGACGTCGATTTGTTGGGGTTTGACTGTGGGGGTGCGATTGGGTGTGTGTATAAGAACTTGTGGGGGCTTGCAGGGATATGCGTGCGTTGATTTTTAATATGCATCAATACACATAGCCTATTAGGGACTTTATATTGATATGCATGACTAAGCACCGCCTATTAGGGACTTACCCCTATAGGCATAGCATTACGTCGATTTGTTGGGTTTGATTGTGGGCGAATTTGTTGTGTTTGACCGTGGGCGATTGTGCCAGGAATATTTTACTTATTTGAGGTATAATAGGGACTTATGTTGGATGGTGGGGGAATTTGTTGTGTTTGACCGTGGGTGTGCGCGTGTGCGACTGTGCCAGAACATACATTTCTTTATCTCTCTAGAAAAGCCGAGGCGACGAAGTCAGATTCTAACTGTGTCGGAACAAACCACCCTAGCTCCTACTTCAACAGCAAAGAAATGCACAGACCAATTGCTTGATCTCAGGACGGAACAAAGTAAAGAGTATTTATCAACCTTAACTCCATGCCAAGTCTCCATGTTCTCTTCGCATGGGCAAGTAATTCAAGGATAATTACAGTTTTGGTCATGGCAGAAGTTAAAAGTATGTCCGGACGAAGTTTTTTAAAAGATGGTTGTAAAAACGTTAGCAACCAGAATACAAATGAAAGTTTCAAAAGCTAGCTATGGACTGTCTGTCCCAAGGAACAATATATTTTGCCAGCGGAAACTTCGTTTTTTGTCAACTTAGCTGTTTGCTTACAAAACTCAGGGACTAAATATTCAATGGTGAATATATTTAAAAGAACTGAACTCTATTTTCAAAATAATTCACTGCAACAATAGCGCCAAATGGACAAGGAGAGAATATCTGACGGAGATAATGCCACAACAGAGATCAGAAAGGAACGAAGAAAATTAAAAAAATAAATGAAATAAAAGAACAAGATGCGTTCCAGCACATTGAGGGTACACACAACCAACCTCAGGAACATCCAAAGCTTCGCAAAATCCTTGACATGGACTACAAAAGCGTCATCGTGTATTTCTCCTGTGATATCTCCTGGCGTTAGTTCTCAAATGTAGGTTAAAGCAGTCGTTAGATATTTATACTGTGAATCTTCAGGACCAACTTCCTTTGTATAAAGACATTTTTCCCAGATACAATAGTGTTGAACTTGTTTTTCTTTCCTCTTTTTTGGCCTCGATTGTACAAATTCCTTCAAGTTGTCAGCAAAAAGAATACCATTAAATCTTTAACAGTACTCATCTTGTCTAATTAAAATGGCACAAAAAAGTTTGGAAATATAAAAAAACAAACTTAACCTTTCCATGTCTTTTATCAAATCACTTCTGGCAGTCTAAATCGCTTTTAAAAAATAATTTGTTTTGATGATGATGAGGTGACAAAACAGTTGGCTGTAATGATAATACATGTCTAATGACACACGGTAGTAAAATGTAGAGGTCCAACCTTCTAAGGGATTTGCATCTAAGCAAAATCTCCCTTATTACAAGGATTTTTATTAAATAAACCATTAACCATAGCAGGACAACATTAGGAGCACAATACAAACATTTATAAAAAGGATAGACACAACAACAATTCTATGATATACTCAGTCACGTCTTTATGAGTAATAAAATTTAATAGGACAACCTGAATATCCATCACCTCGGAAGTGCGTAAGTGTCAACCTCATCATGAGTATGCCTAAAAGGTGTTTTTTGCATACCATCTATTACATCTCAAATCTCTTTTACAAAAGTACAGAAGGTCTACAAGGGAGAGAGCTACTGTGCTGAAGCAAACGTGTTTATCCTCAAAAAATTAACGATTCTCTAGATATTACATCTTAAAGACAAAAGTTTGAGATAAAAAATGGTTTTTTTGGAAAAAGTAAAATAAATCAAAAACGGAAACTTTGTGGAAAATAATTAAAAAATCGTTTTATATGCATCTATCACGGTTCTAAAGACCATTGAATGAGAGTTGGAAACAAAGTAATTTCGTAAATGAAGTAATTTTTTTAAGTTAAAAAGTTTTAAATTATTTTTACACCATTTAATAGGTGCTTAAAA